>JASDQU010107059.1:181171-200178 GCA_032191745.1 Picea mariana | reverse complement strand
TGTTATTGCTTTCTTTTCCAAAATTTCTTATATTTGATATCAATATTTTCTTTCATGGAAGTATTCATTATGCTTCTACATTCATGAACTATGTGTCCATACTTGTGGAATTTGTAACACTTAATATTTTATGGAGCCACATGAGCATGTCTTGTTTGAACATTTATTCCATAAGGTCTGCAATCGACAACTTTATGTCCAAGGTTATCACAAGTAAAATAATAACCATAAAAGAAACTTTGATACTTGGTGTTGGACAAGCATTTTGAATAGATAAGTTTTGAAGAGTGCACGGAAAAGAAGAAAAGGGAGCATTTTTTGGGGTCAAAGAAGAAGTCAAAGCGGGTGAAAAAGCAGGAAAAATACATGTTAGGCATGCAAAATCAACATGCAAGTGCAAATGAAGTAAAAACAACATGCAGACACAAAATAAGGAAAATAATCATGTTGGTGAAAAAGAAGGAAAACAACTAGGACATATTAGGGTTTTGGGATAAGCTCTTAGAGTTATGATCCCTAACTCTATGTATAAATATGTAATGGGTTGGGGAATAAAATGTTACTGAGAACAAGAGATTAGATTTATGAGAGAGAAAGAGAGATTATTCTTAAGGCTTTGAGAGAGGTTTTGTAGAGAAAGGGCTTCACTACAAAGCGACTAGGTAGGGTGGATAACTCTACCCGGATGTATCTATTGTAAGGGAAGTGCACATGCCTAAGGTGATTTCATGAAAATTAATATAGAATCCAACGATTATGGACATATCCCAAGGATTGGGTGAACCATGTTAAAATATGTGTCTCTATGTGTTGTATTGATGTGGTTGTTCATGGATGCTCTATTTATGCATGATTGGTATAGATATGTTTACTATATGATCGATGCACAATAATAATGAATGATACAATGGGTTATTTATGTTTCCATGTATGTTATAAGATTTATGCACAATAGAGTTTAATAAATAAGCAAAAGATATGAATACATATATTGCACACATGGTGGATAAATAGTAATGCATATGAAGTTGATAACCTCACATCCTCTCATCCTTGCAGAAACTTGGTTCTTGTAGCCCAAGTAGATGCCTTGAGTGAGACTTCACTTACATACAAGTGATGCTGAAAGGGATGGTATATGAGGTTTTGTTGGGTGAATAAACTAAAATTAGGGTCTTATACCTGTAAATGTGTTGAACCTACACATAATAGATCTAGCTAAACAATAATACACACATTTACAGAGAGAATTGGAGAAAGAAGAAGAAGGAGAGAAAGAATGAAAGAATTCTCATTAACCGTTGTGAATAATAAATAATTTACACATGATATACTCTATATATCTCAATGAGTTCACACTGGAGGTCAACCAATGCACCATAGTGGTGGTCTAGAGTGATCTGGACACACACCAATAGTTACAGGAGTGAACCACCACCTAGTCTAGTCTCTCAGGTAGTTACAGGAGTGAACTGCCACCTAGTTGAGTTAACTAGTCAACTAGTCTTCAGTTAACTGACTGAATAGAGAGTAGTGAGGAGTTAACTCAGGGAATCAAGGATAATACACCAGTTTGGTAATGATCCCAAGGCAAGGTCAAATTATCATGGTGATGATCCCAATGTTGCATTGGTTTTGTCACCATGCAACATTGGGATCATCACCANCTCTCCTAAAATATAGGAGACTAGATAATGCCTAATATGACTAATAAACAAGGAAAAACCTTAGGAAAAATAAATCCTAGGTGTGTGTGAAGTAACTCCAACACCCCCCCTAAACATCACTATGGTGAAAATAAATATTGGGTCCCGACAACGAGGCCATGTTAGGTACCCAAGTACAAAAGATACATTGAAAATAAAGTGAGGAAAGAGGGAAAACCTCATGGGAAAAAACCCCCCTCAAGGCAGAATGTATGTAAAAAGAATAACTGCAGTTTCTAGGCAACTGTGTCATTCACTCCAAGACGACTTTGCAGAGAATGGAACTTCTTCTCAGTGAAGGTTTTGGTGAAGATGTCTGCCATCTATTCTACTAAAGGACAGAACTGTAAGTCGATGATCCCCTCATGTACTAAGTCCCGGATGTAGTGCATGTGGATCTCGATGTGCTTCGCTTGCTACCTCTAAACTGGATCTCTGTAGAACTTCAGAGTGCTCTAGTTGTCACACCATATGACGATCAACCAATGAAATTGAATGCCCAACTCAGTGAGAAAATGTTGTAGCCACATAACCTGAATGGTTATGTTATCTACCCCTTTGTACTCCGCCTCAGATGAATATAGAGCAATGACAACTTGCTTCTTGCTCAATCAACATATGGCCCAGAACCAAGACTGAAGAGTAACTAGATGTGGACTTGAGATCAATGCTATCTCTAGCCCAGTCAAAATTAGTAAACCTGATGAGATATAATGTAGAGTTTTCTTCATAATGAATCCAAAAGATGATGGTGCCCTGTACGTATCGAAGGATACGCTTTGTAACTTTCCAATGTAGCTCATGTGGCTCCTGCATGAATCTGTAAATTGCACCAACTGCATATGAGAGGTCTGGTCTAGAGTGTGTGAGATACAACAAGCTCCCCACTAGCTATCTGTATAGTGTGTTGTCAACCAGTGGAGTCTCCCCACCATCCTCAAGTTTGACTCCTGATAGGAAGGGAGTCGGAGCAGACTTGCATTTTGTCATGTGAAATCTCTCAAGGAGATCTCATGCATACTTGGCCTGAGACAGTTTGATGCCTGATGCATCCTGACTGATCTCAAGTCCAAGGAAGAAGTGTAGTGGACCCATTCCCTTCATCAAAAATCTGTCATGTAGAATCCTCTTGACTGCAACAATCATTGAATTCAAGCACCTAGTGATCAACAAATCATCGACATACAAAACTAAAAGTAGAAGTGAATCAATTGTCCTGAGCATGTAGAAATTTGGGTCTAATTTACAACGTACAAAGTTCTATGACAACAGGTAGGAATCCATATTGGCATACCATGCCCTCGGATCTTGCTTGAGGCCATAAAGTGAATTCTTCAGTCGACAGACCAAATATGAGTCCTGCATAAATCCCTCGGGATACTCCATGTAGATCTCCTCAGAGAGATCACCATTAAGAAATTCATTCTTCACGTCCATCTGATGGAATTCCCATCTCTTGGTTGCCACAATGGCAAGTGCCAATTGTATGGAATCCATCTTTGCTACTGGAGCGAAGGTCTCATCATAGTCAATACCATGAACCTGCTGAAATCCTTTGGTGACAAGCCTGGCTTTGTATCTGTTGATCTATCCATCACTACACTCTTGGTCCTGTAGAACCATCTTCATATGACAAGTTTCCTCCCATAAGGAAGGGGAACCAGATCCCAAGTCTGGTTCTCGAGGAGGGAGTTATACTCCTCCTGCATGGCAGATTCCAAAAATGGATTTCCAGCAGCCTTGCCATAAGACTGTGGATATGAAGACTGAACCAAGAAAAGATACCTGGAAGGCAATGGTTCAGTGGAAGTGAGTGCAACAGGAGGCTCCTTGAAATCAGATCGATTCCTCCTCATATCGGCTGGATCACCTACAAGATCCCTTGCATCCTGGAGAGTAGTCTGTGCCCACTTGGGCCTCTTCTTTGGCTCTGCAACTGCATCTAGATGCGCTGACTCTGCATCTAGCTGTACTGAATCTGAATCATCTGTGTCCTCTGAATTAAAAATCTCGTCTAAAGAAGAGTTGTCATGTGCATGCTCATCATCTCGGATAGGTGGAAGAGTGAAGGTGTCTGCATGCAACTGCTGAGGTACATGAAAGACACTTTCGTCGAATTGGACACTACGCTCAATGATGAGCCAGTCTGAGGAAAGATCAATAAGCCGATATCCCGTCACATCGTCAGGGTATCCAACAAAAATGCACTCAGTGCTCTATGGATCAAGTGCCTTCCTATTTTCAGAGGGAATCCAGGCCCATGCACGTGAACCGAAAATGAAAAAGTGGGTCACTTCCGGTTTGAGGCCGCTCCAAGTCTCGTAGGGGGTATTTTCCATGACAGATCTATGGGGAGATCTGTTTTGGATGTATGTTGCATAGTTAAGTGCTTTGGCCCATAGTCTCTGTGGTAGTGACTTTGCATGCAACATGCAATATGCCATGTCTTTTAGAGATTGATTTTTCCGCTCAACAACTCCATTTTGCTGTGGAGTATAGGGAACCGTGTGCTGCAACTGAATCCCTGCCTCATGGAAAATATTATGGATCTCATGATTCACATACTCTCCCCCATTATCAATTCATAGGACTTTGATCTTCTTTCCAGACTGTGTCTCAACCAAACATTTGAAATCTTTGAGGTGTTGAAAGACCTTAGATTTTTTCTTGAGAAAGTAGATCCATGTAAAACATGAGAAATCGTCAACAAAAATGAAAAAAAACCTCGCTTTGCTGATCGATGGATGAGAAAAAGGACCCATGAGGTCACTGTGGATCAGATCTAAAGGTGTGGAAGCTCGCTGAGACTTTCCCTTGTCAAATTTATCTTGAGGTTGTTTTCTGAGAACACATCCCTCACATACTCCCTTGGAGAAATGATGTCTGGTAGACCATAAACTAATATTTTCTTGCTAAGTTTTTGCATGTATCTGAAATTCAAATGTCCAAACCTTTCATTCCATATCCTACTACTTTCATCAGCATGAGTAAGCAGTAAATCATAATCATGTTCAATGAATTCATAAAATGTATACAATCTAGACTGATGATTTACCTCATTGGTAGCAACCCTGGAGTTGGTTTGCATGTCGTATATGTCCAAAACATTTGGTGTGAATACAAATTTCTTTCTGGTGCTAGAATTCTTCATCTGATACACAGAGAGAAGGTTGAAAAAAATCTTGGGAACATGCAACACATTCTCGAAACTTTCATTGGTGAGTTCAATCCTTACTTTGCCGGTGACTTTGACAAAAGAGTTGTCCCCCATCAGAATAGGAGGACCTTTGCATGCATCCAATGAATAACATACTTCTTCTGAGGTAGCCATGTGATGTGATGCTCCTGAATCTACGATCCAATCATCGGGAGAGGAGTTGATGACAATTAAGGCATGGCTAGAATTGCCTTTCTTGGAATTCATATCTTCTAGCTTCTTCTTCTTTGCACCCTCGGGGATGCAATATCCAAGGTTGTTTTTCTAAAGTATTTGAGACATCAGATCTATTTTTTTTTCATGCATGCAGATTTCGAATGGAATCCTTTGTGAAAGTATGTGGATTTCTCTCCTTTTCTTCCCTTTTCTCCTTTGGATCTGGAGGCATCGGTGAAGGGTTTTGTGTACCCTTCCTTCTTATGATGTGCATGATCTTTCTATTTATATTTATCTTTAGATTTCTGATGTTTTTGGCTTCCATCATGCACAGTGAGTGCATGCGCCCTTGGGCCTTTGATTGTGCCCATGTTGATGAGCTTGGTTTTCTCTTGTGTCAAGGATTCAATAAAGTCCTCAAGAGAAGGTATCTTCTAGGTGGCTCCAGAGGTGAACCTGACAATATGGAATGTGGATATGAATATAGAGAATTCATGACCAAGCTTGGAGAGAATGGTGAGAACCATTTGTTTCTCCTCCTTTGATTTATTAACCCTGCAAGATTTGAGTTGAGACAATAAATCCTTGAATTTTGTAAAGAAATCTTGGATATTCTCGAAGATTTTTGGATCCAATGTGAGAAGCTCCACCTCCAACATGTGTCCCCTCATCTCATCCCATTTTCCAAAGAGCCCTTCCAAGGTGCTCCAGGCTTCATTGGGAGTCTTACAAGAAGATATATGAAAAAGGAGATCAGGAGAAATAAGACTGCAAATTGTTCCGAGTGCCTCATCCATGCGATTTGAGTACTTGGATTTTTCTATGGCTGATGTCAGTTTTGTATCTGTATTCAAGGTTAACCTATACAACCCTCTATATCAGATATGTATGGTTATTTTCTCCTTCCATGCAAAATAGTTGTAAGGTGTAAGAATGAATTCTTTTTGGAATTCCATCTTTCCGCTGTCTTCAATCTTTTGTACTTGGAAATTTTTTTGGTGTAGCTTTTGCTTAGTAGTTCGTCGGCTCTGATACCATGTAAATGTGTTGAACCTGAACAAAATAGATATAGATAAACAATAACACACACATTTTCAGAGAGAATTGGAGAAAGAAGAAGAAGGAGAGCAATAATGAAAGAATTCTCATTAATCGTTGTGAATAATAAATAATTTACACATGATATACTTTGTATAGCTCAATGAGGTCGCACTAGAGGTGAACCAATGTGCCATAGTGGTGGTCTAGAGTGATTTGGAAACACACCATTAGTTACAGGAGTGAACTGCCACCTAGTCTAGTCTCTTAGGCAGTTATGGGAGTGCACTACCACCTAGTTGAGTTAATTAGTCAACTAGTCTTCAGTTAACTGACTGAACAGAGAGTAGTGTGGAGTTAACTCAGGGAATCAAGGCTAATGCGCTAGTTTGGTGATGATCCCAATGAAAGGTATAATTAGCATGGTGATGAAACCAATGCAACATCTAAACTCAACTCAACTAGTCAAACTGATGTGTCAACTGAAAGAGAATATTCTCCAGGTGGAATATTCTCTCCTAAAATATAGGATACTAGATAATGAGTAATTATGACTAATAAATAAGGAAAAACCTAAGGAAAAATAAATCCTAGGTGTGTGTGAAGTAACTCCAACACTAACCATGCGCCAACAAATGGTTACATTGTCGAGACCCAAAATCTGTAATTGAGTGAATGTTTTGGAGGTCGAATAAGAAAGAGATCATTGAATGGATAGAAAGGAAGGAACAAGAATTTTCCCGAGGAGAGAATAGAAATCCTTGGATGAGCGATAGACAATGGTTTCAAAGTTACATGTTCATAGAGCCACATGATATTTTCATTGGTGAATTTCCAATTATTTTAAAGGAATGGTTAGAAATATTAGTGGACAATACCAGAAGATATTGTATTGCAGCCCCGAGGAACTGGACCCCTAATTTGGTAAGATAATTGAATTCTGTAAATAATGCTACTTCTTGTGCATTTGATTTTTGGTTGAATAAAATACCGGGGGGTTATATTATGGAAATTGCAGTAGATTGTACCCAGTCATATAGTTTCACAGAGAGGGATTTCTTTAAGGGTCCGTGCAAAAGGTTTATGAAAGAATTGGGTACTTAGATGAAGATGTTGTGCGACAAATGTGTGATGACGATGGAATCTAACTACTAAAGGGTATTTGTGTACATAGGGGAATTGGGGGATGACCAGGGGATAATATGAAGGTAGGAAGGAATGAAGAAATAAATGGCTAAGGAAGAAGGGACTAAGGATGTAGAGAAACAAGGAAGGTATATAAGAAGAAGAAGATGAGTTTGGAGTACTGCATAGTGGAAGAAGGTACAAGAGGTTGAAGACTATGACTGAGAAAGGAGAGTTGCACAGTGAGTATGAGAGGAGATAACCCTATGGAATAGTCCATATCATATAAATACTGCACACAAAAGGAGAGGAAGAGGATTCTCAGTTCAGTCCTATAATACAAGAGTCGTTAAGTCCTACTTAGCCTAGATCCTGTGTTGATTCCATGACCCCGTGTGCATCACCTATATCTCAGATAACATTTGAGGATTTGTTGAAAGAAATTATAGTTATAAGAGGAAGAAAACGTAGTAGTATCCATAACATTGGAAGAAGTGAGTCGAGTCAAATCCAATCAATTACACCTGGGGGGGGTACTACACAAAACACCATGGCAGGGTTAGACAACACATTGACAATTCCTGAGTTCCAGGGAGTTGGGTCAGAGGGCCTAGAACAACATCTATTTGTATGTGAGACAAATTGGGCTCCGAATAATTTCCAGGATGAGGCCACAAATATTACGCAGTTGGAAACAACGTTTAGAGTCTTTGCATTAGTATAGTACATGAAATTGCATAGTACTACACCAACAGGTCAAGCAAGGACACTGGTATAAATTCGACTAGCATTATTGAAAGAGTTCAAGAAGCCAAAATCTAAGTTGCAGTACATAACATAATTGAAGGAAATAAAACAAGTTCACGATGAATCATTATGGGACTATGGTCAAATATTTAAGGATTTGATGGGTAGGTTGCATTTCAAATTCCTGATAAAAAACACAGAGAAAGGTTTATTGTAGGAATATTTCCACACATTCGCTTCTCATTGATACAACAAAAGGTTGCATCACATATTGAATCTTTGGAGATTTAATGAAGTTGGAAGTGTCCCATGTAGGAGATGGTGGGGGTATGGATCAATTCCAGACATAGTTAGTTTCCTTAACAATTCAATTGGCAGAATTAACGAAAGGATACGAAAAGAAGGAACAAGTTTGGTGTGTCACGTGTAGGAATGAAGACCACCATAAGGATGAATCCCTAACCTTTGTGTAGTATTTGGAAACTAGATAACCAAACCCATTACCAGGAGGGGGATACTATGAAATATGCAATACTTGGGGACATCATCCACCTAATTTCCCATTGSTGCAGAAATKCTAGAGTACACCAAGGAATTTATTTTGTAACTTTTGCAAGTCAGYAGGGAATGARGARAAGRACTRTCATGCATTTGATTTGATGRMAGAGCACACTTYAGATATGTATAGAATTTAGGAGGAAAATGTTGTGACAAAAGGATGTTTTCCATAGTATAATAATAAAAGATGCTTGAATATAGGAAGGTGAGGAGGATTTTGCAGATGTTGAGGCATAGTAAGTTTTGGCATAGGAAGTYRAGGCCCAATAATMTKMTAMAATTGTAATCAACTGGGACTCTTAGCTCATCAATTCCCRAATCCTTGTACAACCTCCACGTATTGTAGAGAACTGSAGCATGYGACATAAGAATGTCCTCAATTACTTGTGAAGTGGTAGGAAAGAGGGAATCATATCCATAACCTGAATCAGAACATATAGAATATATCACCAGAGATACGTGATGAAGGAACCAAAATAAAAGTTGTCATGCATGGAGGAGCTAAGACATGAGATGATGCGACAAACAGAGGGAGGTAGAGTGAGCAGTGAGTGAGGAAATTAGCAGGACCTATACTGACATTTTACCCACAACAAGAAAAAGAGACATACCAACATAAAATGAATGAGATACTAGGACTAGATTGGATAGAATCAACACCATCTACAACCACTGTGATTGACATGCCTTTGATCTATGATCACACTACTCCGAAAATTCCCCTTGAAAAGGTAAGTCTTTTGACAGAATTTCTGAAAATTTGTTTTGCATTGATGAAAGATGAAACTGCATTGAATGCATTGTGTGGAATGTTCAATCATTGTGCAAAAGAAAGGGAATTCCATACTGTGTAGAGGGTAGTGAATGAGGTACTGCACAAAAAGAGGGTGAGAAGAGAGTTTATATTAAGTGCATAGATTAGGGATTATGATATGGACCAATTAATTTTATACTTGGGTTCTGATGTAAACGTTTTTCCAAAGAAAACATGGTAAATGATGGGGAAGACAAAGTTGATATGGTCTCCTGTCCAGTTAATATTGGTGAACCAACACAATATAGTACTGATTGGTTGATTTCTAGGGGTATCTGTGAATATAGACAGAGTGCACAATATAGCATATTTGGAATTCATTGAGATTGTGGATAATATCCATCCATACCCAGCACTAATGGGGATTGAATGCACCTTTGACAATTAGAAATTTATTAATATGAAGAAAAGGGACACGATCTTTGAAGTAGGGGACTTGAAGGTTACTACACCATTGGATTCGTCAAAAGGAAAGAGGTATATTGAACCAACTAGAGGGAATGGATGAAAGTGTGAATGGATGACTATGTTAATATTATTGCATATGGTGCCCTAAGTTGGAGAAGTATTATCGCATGTGTGTTAGATTCAGAGGAAGGAATGGAACATTGGCATCAAAGGATGCATGAAGTATCAACCAGACGACATTCCTGCATTACTCTATCATTGCACTAGATTGGAATGGAGTTATGTGACCCATCGAAGTATAACGGTTTGATTGATATAAGTTATTTTGTAAAGGAATTTGAGTTGTACATACCTGAACAACAAATGTTTTTGGCATTAGATGTTGTCTTGAAAGCCACTCCATCCAGATGGTGGGATTCACATAAATAAGGAATAGAAGACTGATTGCAGTGTAAAATATTAATGCAAGTTATATTTGGTATCGAGGTTGAGTATACTGCACATAAATATACAGGAGTAAGTGACCCAACATACCATATTGAGCAGTGTAGAAAGATATGGAGTTCAATACCAAAGAATGAATGAGTGCATAGGTTCATACATAGATTGGAAATGATCTCTAAGAACTGGTACCTAGAACTAGAATCACAAGAATATCCATTGATAGATGCAGCTTTGTAGGCCATTAGAAAGAATGATTTTTCAGAATAAGGGTCAATAGAGGTAGTACCTATGTGTAGTGTGCATGTAAATTCCATGATAGTTCATGAACTACTGGAATTTTATAATGTGTCTCAAGAAGATCAAGACGAGGAGGATACAAGAAATATACAAATACCTGAAACTGAGGGGAAACATATAGTGGAAGGTCCAAATCTCGAATCTGTTGCATATGCACAACCACTAAGGATGAGTAAGGTAAATATTGGGATGAAAAAGAATCCAAAATTTTCACAGATGTGAAGTGAGTAAGACATATACCCTATAGATGAAATCTGAAGTATAAAGAGAAGGTAAAGGCAAAGATAGACAAAATGTTAGAAGCATGGATAATTTAACCAATAGTATAATAATAATGGATAAGTCCAATGGTAGTGCAAGATAAGAAAACAGAGGGAATGAGAATTTGTGTATACCTAACAAGTATAAATGATGCATGTCTGCATGATCCATTTTCGACACCTTTCAAAGATGAAGTATTGGGGAATGTATGGGGGAGGGAGGCCTACTCTTGCACACATGGATTCTCAGGATATTACCAGATAAAGATCGTGTGGGAAGACAAATATAAGACTACTTCTGCAATAGAGTGGGGAAGCTACTACTACACAGTGATGCGTTTTGGGAAGAACAATTCACCTACAATTTTTCAAGATTCGTGGTCGCATCCTTTAAATAATTTATTCATAAGTTACTTGAAGTTTATTTCTATGATTAGATTATGTTTAGTCTCTTGAAGAATCACATTGAAGTATTAAGATTAATGTTGGATAGGTGCATATAATGTCATATTTCATTGAACTTGAAGAAATGTTTTTCTGTGCACCTTTTGGAATTTTTTTGGGCCATGTGGTATGTAATCAAGGATTACTAGTGGATCCTACCACGATTGCATTGATTTTGAACTTACAACCACCTACATCAGTAAGATAGTTAAGAGAAACCCTCAACCATATAGGATACTACAGGAAGTTCATTAAGGGATATGTGCATATTAAAACACCCATGGAGAAGTTGTTGAAGAAAGAAGCTAAATTCCAATGGAATGAGGACTTCCAGAAAGGTTTGTACACATTAAAGTAGAAGTTAGTGATTGCACCAATTTTGATATTCCCAGATTGGAAGAAGGAATTTCATGTTCATGTGGATGTATCATTCATAGTTTTTGGGATCATGTTGTCTCAGCCAGGAGAAGGAGAGATAGACCATCCAATTTCATTTGCAAGTAGAAAGCTTCCAACAATAGAAAAGAACTACAGTACAATAGAACCAAAGGGATTGGATATGGTGTATGTGTTGCAAAAGTTTAGTCATTATTTGTTGTGTTCTCATTTCAATATGTA
Organism: Picea mariana; assembly: GCA_032191745.1. NCBI lineage: Eukaryota > Viridiplantae > Streptophyta > Pinopsida > Pinales > Pinaceae > Picea > Picea mariana. The sequence goes on along the minus strand of JASDQU010107059.1, from coordinate 188,346 downwards.
TACAAACCATTCCACACTAAGATACTTAGTGAACAAGTCAGTGTTGGGGGGGGATAATTTGAACATGGTTGTTATTGTTCCAAGAGTGCGACATTGAAGTCCTCGTTAAGACGGGTAAATTGAATGCAAGACTGGATCAATTATCGCGCATTCTATCAGGCAAGGATGCATGGAAACTAGATGATAGTTTGTCATATGCATATTTATTTTCATTTCGAATGGTGGATGACTAATTCGCAGAAATTGTGAAATTCTTAAGTACATGAATGGCTCCATTGAACATGATAGTTACACAAAAGAAATAGTTAGTGGTTAAGGCATCAGACTATCAACTAATTGCAGGGAACGTATACAAAGTTAGGTGCAGATGGGATATTAAGATGATGTTTGTTAGATCATGAAAACACAATGATACTATCATAAGAACATGAAGTTATTGCAGGAGGACACTACACAGGTAGGGTGACTGCGCATAAGTTTTTGTGCACAAGGCTCTGGTGGCCCACACTTCACAAAGATGCTAAGGAATATTTCTAGGCATGTGATGTTTGTCAGAGGGCTAGAAAACCATCTAGAAAGGATGAGATGTTGTTGCATCCATATGTTACATTGCAAAATTTTGACAAATGGGTGTTAGATTTTGTAGAACCAATCAATATTCCCACTAGGATATCTATAGCTAGGTATATAATCACTGTGATAGAGTATTTGACTAGATGAGAAGAAGCAACACCAGTCACATAATGCATCGTGGAAACCATTACGTGATTTCTGTTTGATAATGTAGTGACAAGATTTGGTTTCCTGTGCATTTTACTGAGTGATCAAGGGACACACTTCCCGGATAAGATGATTGCAGCATTGAATGACAAGTTTCAAATTCACCATCATAGGAGCACGCCGTATCACCCTCAGGAAAATGGAACAGTAGAAGATTTCAATAAAATTTAAGAGAATGCTCTAACAAATATCTGCAATGTAAGGATATATGATTGGGACTTAAGGATCCCTGTAGTATTATGGGCATATAGTACTACAAGAAAAAAGTTGACAGTGAAAACACATTTTCGGTTGGTATATGGGAAAGAAGCGATAATTCCAATGGAATTTATTATGCTGAGTGTTCACATTAGAATGATTACAGATATTTCAGAATCTAGTGCAATAAAGGAAATATTTTCACAGTTGTTACAGCTCGAGGAAGACCAATTTGTCACATGATTCCATCAGCAAGTGCAGAAGGAAAGAGAAAAATCATGACATGATAGGCATATTAAGCAAAGAATATTCCAAGTGGGAGACTTAGTGTTGTTATACGAAAAAAACGTTCGTGTATCACCCTGAGAAGTTTAGGATGCATTGGTTAGGTCCATACATGATCAAGTATGTGATAGAATCAGGTGTTGTGCAGCTAGAAATGTTAAAGGGTGAAGTATTGGGAGGAATGGTGAATGTCATTCAACTCAAAATATATAGGGACGATCAACAATTTGTGCACTAGTCTGACCTACAAAAAAACTTATGTAATATAGTAGTGTATTATAGAAGGAAAAATAAAAAGAAAAAGAAAGAAAAAGGGAAAAAAGGAAAAAGAAAGAAAAAGGGAAAAAAGGAAAAATAAAAATAAAGGAGAAACAAGAAAAAAAAGTAAGTTACAATGAGAGTGAGTGTGCAAAATAAGTGAGTGTCACGCATATGGAAGAAACCACACCAAGAAGATAAATTACGCGCAGAAGTGAAAGTTGTGGAGTGAATTAATGGGTAAGCAAGAAATACTACGCGGATGAGGATGTATTAAGACCGTTAAACGACATTAAAGAGTGGAATTGACGGTTCAAAATCCATAATGATAACACAACATAGAGACATGTAGTCATAAATAAAAAAAAATCAATGAATATCATGACAGATGGGAAAATCAAAAGAAAAAATCCAACGAAAGATTTTGAAATAAAGCATCGTTAAATCAAGCATTGATTGCACAACTAGTGGATTTGGTAGTTAATTCAGGAATGAAGGGTAGAAGACAACTGGATAAGGGGAACAAAATCCATGAAGGGTGATCCAAGTGGATATCAGTGGCCACCCACCTTTTCCAACTCACTCAAAACAATTTTCTGGCAATTTTGGCAATTTACTATTTTTAGAGTTTTTAACTTCTGGGGCCATTTTGAGGGACTAAATGAAAGTTTTTCGGGGTAGAGATTATCAATGATAAGAAAAGGCTCTAATTGAGCCCCCAAAATGAATCTCCTTGATGATACCTTTCCAGTGGGCTATCGTGTTCCTAAAACATTGATCATATGCAAAAGTTATGACCCCGGGAAGTTATTGTACTCACTTACCCAAACGGGGTCCACATGACTTTTGACGCTTCATCTCCTAGGGTTAGGTTTTTGGATGTCTAGGGTTTTTGGCATTCATGTTTATTGTAAAAATGCCTTCAAAGCCTCATTGTAATCATCTTCTGGCGAATGAGCACAGTTGCACATATCTTCTCAGAGATAAGCCACCACCATTCTAGCAAGCTTGTTTTCCATTGCATTTTACAGTTTCAGCTTATTTCCTTATTGAATAGAAAACCATTTTTACTGTATCTCTGTTATTCTGTGTTAATCATATTTTAATAATATGTATTCATTTCATTCTTCTCATAAAATCCAAATCAATGGTATCAGAGTGGTCTGCTCCTTGTCGTCTTAATGCATGTCCCCAACGATGGTCAGGGTACAAAGAATTGGGTCTTGAGCTTGTTTCTCTTGAGGACAAAAGCTCTTGCACGCCCAAGAGACCTCTCATGGAAGGATACAATAAATATGATAGGACATGAGATCCTTTCAAAATGTTTCTTGAGGAATCCCTCACGCAACAGAGGAATGAGATGATGGATAGTTTCACGCAAATCCTTCGACAACTACCAACAGGCGACACATCTTCCTCGAGCGGAGGCACCGCCCCCTTAAAGGTACAAATCATTTTTGATATTCCTATATTTGAAGGTCAGATAAATGCATATGTTGTAGGCAAGTTGTTGAATCTACTAGAAGGGTATTTTTCTATCCATACCTTTTTGAATAGAGAAAATATTACTTTTTCACTCCTCAAATCCACTCCCCATGTCAAAGATTGGTGGGAAACTTTCTGTGAGCAAAAGGAAATAGAGGAACCCTCATTATTTACAGTCGTGGCCACCTAAGAATCCTTCAGGGGTGCTATTAAGGAACAATACTACCCTGTTAGAAGTTATGATGACATGTATACCAAATGGACTACATTGTGACAAGAAAGAGACCAAGCAGTGCTAGAGTTCACAAATATCTTCCATACCTTGTGCACAAAGTTGGGTATCGAATATTCAGAGTGACATATGGTGCTCAAGTATCGCGATGCTCTGCATAGATACATCTAGACCAAAATGGAATTTATAGACATGTTTTCCTTAGGCGTGACCTATCGATATGCCATCAAAATCGAGCAGAAACTCAAAAAAAAGATGCGGCAATTTGGGCCTAGGAACCCCTCATAGAAAAATCCAGGAAGGGGCGGCCCCAACCCACAGAAAAAAGGATGGAGAAAATATGGTCAGTATTAGGACAACCAGTCCAAGCCACATGCAAAGAAGGACACTCGAAAGACAAAGAAAGATACAGGGAAGTGGTGTGACTTCCATAAGAGCCCTTGGCATAACAATGCTGACCGTTGCTCAAGGAAGTCACTAGTGGCCAACGTGAAATCCTATGAATCAGATGCAAGTTCTAACTCTGAGTCAGAATCAAAAAGGGGAGTACGAATCATTGATGTAGAACACATTGCCACCATGTCTACGACCAAGCTCCATCCTGGTGAACCAGACGAGCCAGAAGAATTCGATTGCTTCTTCTATTTGCAGATGTGGGTAAAAGGCACCCCACTGCAGATCATCATTGATAGCGGTAGGCATAAGAACTTCATCTCAGTAGAGGTGATCAAGAAATTGTCCCTATCAAAAACGCCACACCCACAACCCTACACCATTGGATGGCTCCGCCAAGGAAGGGATCTCCACGTTAGCCAACAGTTTCGACTATCATACGACATCAGGTCCTTCAAAGATGAGGTATTGTGTGATGTTTATCCTCTCGAAGTTTGTAATGTTCTTTTGGGCCAACCTTATTTATGGAAACGTCATGTTGTATATGAGTCTAGGCCTCATAGTGTTATTATTACTTTGAAAAAAATAATGTATAGGATACCTGAGGTAGTCCCTCCTAGTGCTATTTCCTTGATCTCTACCAAGAAATGCAGGAAGGTCATCTCTCAGACTGAGAAATTTGTCTTCTTCGTGATTCTCTCTCAGAGTGAGTGAAATATCGAAGCCACATCTAGGGCCTCCGCGACCGATATATCCACACAAAAGAATCAAGTGGATAAGGTCATGGAAGAATACTCACATATCTTCTCCTCTCCTACCAGGGTACCCCTGCACTGCCAGGTCAAGCATCCCACCAATTTGACCCCAGGCGCACCGCTACCCAATGGGCCAGTCTACGACCTCTCTCTGTTAGAAAATGAGGAGATTAAGAGGCAGATCCAAGAAGTTATCCACAAGGGGAACATACATCCTAGATCATTGCCTTTTGGGAGCCTAATCATGTTGGTGCAGAAGAAATAGGGGACCTGGTGACTCTACATTGATTACCGGGATTTGAATAAAATCATAGTACAAAATCGGTACCCGATTCCATGAATCGACGACCTCCTTGATCAACTTACGGGGGACAAATACTTCAGTAAGGTTGATATGAAGCCTGGCTACCACCAGGTCCCAATAGAACATATATATGTATGGAAGACCCCCTTCAAGTCAAAATAAGGTCTTTTTGAATGGTTGGTCATGCCCTTTGGTTTGAAAAATGCTCCAACAAATTTTATGAGGATGATGGAAGATATCCTATGAGATTTCACCAATAATTTTGTTGTGGTGTATCTGGATGACATCCTCATCTACAACAAGACTTGGGTGGAACAATTACAACATATTCAACAGGTTTTGCACACCCTGCGACAACACAAACTATATGTAAACTTGGAAAAATGCTCCTTCGGCATGGACATGGTCCATTACTTAGGCTACATCGTTGATCGACATGGTGTGAATGTGGATCTAGCTAAGATCCAGGTCATTCGTGATGGGCCAGCGCCAACCATACTCACTGAACTTTGGAGCTTCTTGGGCCTCACCAATTTCTATCGCAGGTTCATGTTGGGATTCTCTCATATCGCATGGGCCCTCAGCCAAGTAACTAGGGGTGGAGGTAAGGAAAAATTTGTGTGGGACCTATCCCAACAACAAGCCTTCGACGACTTGAAGAAGCATTTATTCTCATCCCCAATACTTTCATTATCGGACCTGGAACATCCCTTTGAGATTGATATAGATGCTTCAGACTATGTTGTGGGCACCTTTCTCACTCAACACGACCACCCAGTGGCATATCATAGTGAGACACTATCAGATATTGTACGTAAGTACCCTACTTACGAAAAATAAATGTACTCCATTGTGCAAGCCTACCGCCAATGGAGACATTACATTCTTGGGAAGGAGACAGTCATCCACACTGATCACAAGCCACTATAGTTCATGCAGACCCAAGGAAAATTGCAGAATGACCACCATCAAAAGTGGTACACATACTTACACCAGTTCCACCTCAAAATCAAGTATAAAACATGAAGTACCAACTGATTTGTTGATTTCCTTAGATGACCTTCAGTCGTGGCACTCACCATGGTGCTAGACTCTTGCGACCATGAGACCTCTGGATGGCCTCACCTTTACAAGATAGACCCTAAATTCTCCACCACCTACCAAATGTCGGGCACCAACTCAATGGTCACTAATTTCCATATTCAATATGGGTTGTTGTGCCATCTGGGCCATCTCTGCGTTCAGTCAAGCGAGCGTGCAAAGATGATTTGGTAAGCTCACTACAGTCAGGTGGTAGGACACTTTGGCATCGAAAAGACAATGGTAGTGTTGTAGAAATATTTCTACTAGCCGAAACTTTAACAATATTTCGACAAGTATATCAGGTCCTGCACCGCCTAAGCTATTGCCAAACTGACCACTAAGAAACAGATCCTATACACCCCTCTACCTACTCTTGAAAGGCTGTGGGAATCCATCTCAATGGACTACTTATCGGGCCTCTCGTCCACCAATAGGGGAAATGACTATGTTTTTGTGGTTGTTGATCACTTTTCCAAGATGGCGATTCTAACCGCCTACAAGAATAACATCACAACAGAAGCCACTAAGCTCTTCTTTGAATGAGTATGGGTACATTTTGGGATCCCAAAAAACATTATCTCAGACCGTGACAGTCAGTTCCTCATCACATTCTGATCGAGCCTCTGGTCACTACTAGATACCAAGCTCACCAAATCCATTGCCTTCCACCCTCAGACAGATGGAAAAACTGAGGTCATCAATCGGATGATTGTACATATCTTTCACATGTACAATTAAAAACAGCCCCACACATGGGATGAGAGTCTTCCCTATGTCCAACATATTTACAACTAATCCCTTCATAGCTCAACTAGCCACAACCCCTTTTAGGTGGGGTTGGGATTCCAACCATTGGGCCCCATGGATGTTGGACTACCCCTGGTGACCACCTCGGCCGAATCATCCCCTAATCCACTAGAAGCTGACAAAGCTACCTGGTTCATTGAGTAGATCAAGCACATCCACCAACAGGTTTAGGATATTCTACAAAATTCTAATGCCAAGTACAAGCAGTGCCATGATCAACATTAGGTGCCACATAATTTTTAGGTGGGAGACAAAGTTTGGTTGCACTTGCAGAAAGAACGTCTTACAGGGCCCCATAGGAAGCTTTTCCTGCTCCATTATGGGCCATACACCATCACCAAGGCTATGGGTGACAATGCTTTTGACCTCAACATTCCCCCTTTCCTTGGCCTGCACCCAGTCTTCAACGTGGCTCTCCTTCGACCATATTTCCCACCATTATTGGACACCTTAGAGATAGAAGAGTAGTTGACACCAACATAGCTCAACCCTGACTACATGCAACAGGAATCCAATGATCATATTGTGGACACATAGGTTAAGGGCACTTGACAACAAATGATCCAGCTTTATCGAGTCGTCAAAGCAGGGCAAC
>JASDQU010107059.1:150304-170846 GCA_032191745.1 Picea mariana | reverse complement strand
TCTTTTGACAGAATTTCTGAAAATTTGTTTTGCATTGATGAAAGATGAAACTGCATTGAATGCATTGTGTGGAATGTTCAATCATTGTGCAAAAGAAAGGGAATTCCATATTGCGTAGAGGGTAGTGAATGAGGTACTGCACAATAACAGGGCGAGAAGAGGGTTCATATTAAGTGCATAGATTAGGGATTATGATATGGACCAATTCATTTTATACTTGGGTTTTGATGTAAATGTTTTTCCAAAGAAAACATGGTAAATGACGGGGAAGACAAAGTTGATATGGTCTCCTGTCCAGTTAAGATTGGTGAACCAACACAATATCGTACCGATTGGTTGATTTCTAGGGGTACCTGTGAATATAGACATAGTGCACAGTATAGATTGTGGATAATATCCATTCATACCCAACAATAATGGGGATTGAATGGACCTTTGACAATCAGAAATTTTTTAATATGAAGAAAAGGGACATGATCTTTGAAGTAGGGGACTTGAAGGTTACTACACCATTGGATTCGACAAAAGGAAAGAGGTATATTGAACCAACTAGAGGGAATGGATGAAAGTGTGAATGGATGACTATGTTAATATTATTGCATATGGTGCCCTAAGTTGGAGAAGTATTATCGCATGTGCGTTAGATTCAGAGGAAGGAATGGAACATTGGCATAAAAGGATGCATGAAGTATCAACCAGATGACATTCCCGCATTACTTGATCATTGCACTAGATTGGAATGGAGTTATGTGACCCACCCAAGTATAACGGTTTGATTGATATACGTTATTTTGTAAAGGAATTTGAGTTGTAGATACCTAAACAACAAATATTTTTGGCATTAGATGTTGTCTTGAAAGCCACTCCATCCAGATGGTGGGATTCACATAAATAAGGAATAGAAGACTGATTGTAGTGTAAAATATTAATGCAAGTTATATTTGGTATCGAGGTTGAGTATACTGCACATAAATATACAGGAGTAAGTGACCCAACATACCATATTGAGTAGTGTAGAAAGATATGGAGTTCGATACCAAAGAATGAATGGGTGCATAGGTTCATACATAGATTGGAAATGATCCCTAAGAACTGGTACCTAGAACTAGAATCACAGGAGTATCCATTGATAGATGCAACTTTGTAGGCCATTAGAAAGAATGATTTTTTAGAAGAAGGGTCAATGGAGGTAGTACCTATGTGCAATGTGCATATAACTTCCATGATAGTTCATGAACTACTGGAATTTTATAATGTGTCTCAAGAAGATCAAGACGAGGAGGATACAAGAAATATACAAATACTTGAAACTGAGGGGAAACAGATAGTGGAAGGTCCAAATATCGAATCTGTTGCATATGCACAACCACTAAGGATGCATAAGGTAAATATTGGGATGAAAAAGAATCCAAAGTTTTCACAGATAGGGGACTACTAGAATGATGAAACTGTGGAAAAAATTTCATACTTACTGCACAAGTATCAAAATATATTCCCAACAATGTTTATATAAATGAAAGGGATAGCTGGGGAGCTAGGAGAAATGAAGATCCCTTTGAAACTAGATGTGAAGCGAGTAAGACATATACCCTATAGATGAAATCTGAAGTATAAAGAGAAGGTAAAGGCAGAGATAGACAAAATGTTAGAAGCATGAATAATTTAACCAATAGTACAATAATAATGGATAAGTCCAATGGTAGTGCAAGATAAGAAAACAGAGGGAATGAGAATTTGTGTATACCTAACAAGTATAAACGATGCATGTCTACATGATCCATTTTTGACACCTTTCAAAGATGAAGTATTGGGGAATGTATGGGGGAGGGAGGCCTACTCTTACACACATGGATTCTCAGGATATTACCAGATAAAGATCGTGTGGGAAGACAAATATAAGACTACTTCTGCAATAGAGTGGGGAAGCTACTACTACATAGTGATGCCTTTTGGGAAGAAGAATTCACCTACAATTTTTCAAGATTCATGGTCGCATCCTTTAAATAATTTATTCATAAGTTACTTGAAGTTTATTTCTATGATTAGATTGTGTTTAGTCTCTTGAAGAATCACATTGAAGTATTAATATTAATGTTGGATAGGTGTATATAATGTCATATTTCATTGAACTTGAAGAAATGTTTTTCTGTGCACCTTTTGGAATTTTGTTGGGCCATGTGGTATGTAATCAAGGATTACTAGTGGATCCTACCAAGATTGCATTGATTTTGAACTTACAACCACCTACATCAGTAAGACAGTTAAGAGAAACCATCAACCATATAGGATACTACAGGAAGTTCATTAAGGAATATGTGCATATTACAACACCCATGGAGAAGTTGTTGAAGAAAGAAGCTAAATTCCAATGGAATGAGGACTTCCAGTAAGGTTTGTACACATTAAAGTAGAAGTTAGTGATTGCACCAATTTTGATATTCCCAGATTGGAAGAAGGAATTTCATGTTCATGTGGATGTATCGTTCATAGTTTTTGGGATCGTGTTATCTCAGCTAGGAGGAGAGATAGACCATCCAATTTCATTTGCAAGTAGGAAGCTTCCAACAATAGAAAAGAACTACACTACAATAGAACCAAAGGGATTGGATATGGTGTATGTGTTGCAAAAGTTTAGTCATTATTTGCTGGGTTCTCATTTCAATATGTATACAAACCATTCCACACTAAGATACTTAGTGAACAAGTCAGTGTTGGGGGGGGATAATTTGAACATGGTTGTTATTGTTCCAAGAGTGCGACATTGAAGTCCTCGTTAAGATGGGTAAATTGAATGCAAGCCTGGATCACTTATCGCGCATTCTATCAGGCGAGGATGCATGGAAAATAGATGATAGTTTGTCAGATGCATATTTATTTGCAGTTCAAATGGTGGATGACTAATTCACAGAAATTGTGAAATTCTTAAGTACATGAATGGATCCATCGAACATGATAGTTACACAACAGAAACCGTTAGTGGTTAAGGCATCAGACTATCAACTAATTGCAGGGAACTTATACAAAGTTAGGTGTAGATGGGATATTAAGATGATGTTTGTTAGAGTATGAAAACACAATGATACTATCAGAAGCACATGAAGTTATTGCAGGAGGACACTACACATGTAGGGTGACTACGCATAAGTTTTTGTGCATAGGGCTCTGGTGGCCCACACTTCACAAGGATGCTAAGGAATATTTCTAGGCATGCGATGTTTGTCAGAGGGTTGGAAATCCATCTAGAAAGGATGAGATGTTGTTGCATCCATATGTTACATTGCAAAATTTTGACATATGGGTGTTAGATTTTGTAGAACCAATTAATATTCCCACTAGGATATCTATAGCTAGGTATATAATCACTGCAATAGAGTATTTGACTAGATGAGAATAAGCAACACCAGTCACATAATGCATCATGGAAACCATTGTGCGATTTCTGTTTGATAATGTAGTGACAAGATTTTGTTTCCTGTGCATTTTACTGAGTGATCAAGGGACACACTTCCTGGATAAGATGATTGCAGCATTGACTGACGAGTTTCAAATTCACCATCATAGGAGCACGCTGTATCACCCTCAGGAAAATGGAACAGTAGAAGACTTCAATAAAATTTTAGAGAATGCTCTAACAAATATCTGCAATGTAAGGATAGATGATTGGGACTTAAGGATCCCTGCAGTATTATGGGCATATAGTACTACAAGAAAAAAGTTGACAGGGAAAACACCTTTTCGGTTGGTATATGGGAAAGAAGCGATAATTCCAATGGAATTTATTATGCTGAGTGTTCACATTAGAATGATTACAGATATTTCAGAATCTAGTGCAATAAAGGAAATATTTTCACAGTTGTTACAGCTCGAGGAAGACCAATTTGTCACATGATTCCATCAGCAAGTGCAGAAGGAAAGAGAAAAATCATGACATGATAGGCATATTAAGCAAAGAATATTCCAAGTGGGAGACTTAGTGTTGTTATACGAAAAAAACGTTCATGTATCACCCTGAGAAGTTTAGGATGCATTGGTTAGGTCCATACATGATCAAGTATGTGATAGAATCAGGTGTTGTGCAGCTAGAAATGTTGAAGGGTGAAGTATTGGGAGGAATGGTGAATGTAATTCAACTCAAAATATATAGGGACGATCAACAATTTGTGCACTAGTCTGACCTGCAAAAGAACTTATGTAATATAGTAGTGTATTATAGAAGGAAAAATAAAAATAAAAAGAAAGAAAAAGGGAAAAAAGGAAAAAAGGAAAAAGAAAAACAAAGGAGAAACAAGAAAAAAAAGTAAGTTACAATGAGAGTGAGTGCGCAAAATAAGTGAGTGTCACACATATGGAATAAACCACACCAAGAAGATAAATTATGCGTAGAACTGAAAGTTGTGGAGTGAATTATAGGGTAAGAAAGAAATACTACGCGGATGAGGATGTATTAAGACCGTTAAACGACATTAAAGAGTGGAATTTGGAATTGACGGTTCAAAATCCATAATGATAACACAACACAGAGACATGTAGTCATAAATAAAAAAAAATCGGTGAAGATCATGACAGATTGGAAAATCAAAAGAAAAAATCCAATGAAAGATTTTGAAATAAAGCATCGTTAAATCAAGCATTGATTGCACAACTAATGGATTTGACAGTTAATTCAGGAATGAAGGGTAGAATAAAACTGGATAAGGGGAACAAAATCCACAAAGGGTGATCCAAGTGGATATTGGTGGCCACCCAACTTTTCCAACTCACTCAAAATAGTTTTCTGGCAATTTGGCAATTTACTATTTTTAGCAGTTTTTAACTTCCGGGGCCATTTTGAGGGACTAAATGAAAGTTTTTCGGGATAGAGATTATCAATGATAAGAAAAGGCTCTAATTAATCCCCCAAAATGAATCTCCTCGACGATACCTTTCCAACAGGCTATCGTGTTCCTAAAACATAGATCATATGCAAAAGTTACGACCTCAAGAAGTTGATGTACTCACTTACCCAAACGAGGTCCACATGACTTTTGGCACTTCATCTACTAGGGTTAGGTTTTTGGATGTATGGGGTTTTTGACATTCATGTTTATTGTAAAAATTCCTTCAAAGCCTCATTGTAATCATATTCTGGCGAATGAGCACAGTTGTCACATATCTTCTCAGAGATAAGCCACCACCATTCTAGCAAGCTTGTTTTCTGTTGCATTTTACAGTTTCAGCTTATTTCCTTATTGAATAGAAAACCATTTTTACTGTATCTATGTTATTCTATGTTAAGAATATTTTAATAATATGTATTCATTTCATTCTTCTCATAAAATCCAGATCAATGGTATCATAGTGCTCTGCTCCTTGTCGTCTTAATGCATGTCCCCAATGATGGTCAGGGTACAAAGAATTGGGTCTCGAGCTTGTTTCTCTTGAGGAAAAAAGCTCTCGCATGCCCAAGAGACCTCTCATGGAAGGATACAATAAATATTATAGGACATGAGATCCTTTCAAAATGTTGCTTGAGGAATCCCTCATGCAACAGAGGAACGAGATGATGGATAGTTTCACGCAAATCCTTTGACAACTACCAACAGGCGACACATCTTCCTCTAGTGGAGGCACCGCCCCATTAAAGGTACAAATCATTTTCGATATTCCTATATTTGAAGGTCATATAAATGCATATGTTGTAGGCAAGTGGTTGAATCTACTAGAAGGGTATTTTTCTATCCATACCTTTTCGAATAGAGAAAATATTACTTTTTCACTCCTCAAATCCTTTCCCCATGTCAAAGATTGGTGGGAAACTTTCTATGAGCAAAAGGAAATAGAGGAACCCTCATTATTTACAGTCATGGCCACCTGGGAATCCTTCAGGGATTCTATTAAGGAACAATAGTACCCTGTCAGAAGTTATGATGACTTATATACCAAATGGACCACACTGCGACAAGAAAGAGACCAAGCAGTGCTAGAGTTCACAAATATCTTCCATGCCTTGTGCACAAAGTTGGGTATCAAATATTCAGAGTGACATCTGGTGCTCAAGTATCATGATGCTCTGCATAGATACATCCAAACCAAAATGGAATTTCTAGACATGTCGTCCTTAGGCGCGACCTACCGATATGCCATCAAAATCGAGCAGAAACTAAAAAAAAAAAGACGCGGCATTTTTGGCCTAGGAACCCCTCATAGAAAAATCCAGGAAGGGGTGGCCCCAACCCACAGAACAAAGGATAGAGAAAATATGGACAGTATTAGGAAAACCAGTCCAAGCTATATGCAAATAAGGACACTCGAAAGACAAAGAAAGATACAAGGAAGTGGTGTGACTTCCATAAGAGCCCTTGGCATAACAATGTTGACCGTCGCTCAAAGAAGTCACTAGTGGCCAAAGTGAAAGCCTATGAATCAGATGCAGGTTCTGACTCTAATTCAGAACCAGAAAGGGGAATACAAATCATTGATGCAGAACCCATTGCCACCATTTCTACGACCGAGCTCCATCCTGGTGAACTAGACGAGCCATAAGAATTCGATTTCTTCTTCCATTCGCAGATGTGGGTAAAAGGCACCCCACTGTAGTTCATCATTGATAGCGGTAGGCATAAGAACTTAATCTCAGTAGAGGTGATCAAGAAATTGTCCCTACTGAAAACGCCACACCCACAACCCTACACCATTAGATGGCTTTGCCAAGGAAGCGATCTCCACGTTAGCCAACAGTGTCGACTATCGTACGACATCAAGTCCTTCAAAGATGAGGTATTGTGTGATGTTTCTCCTCTCGAAGTTTGTAATGTTCTTTTGGGCCAACCTTATTTATGGAAGTGTCAAGTTGTATATGAGTCTAGGCCTCATAGTGTTATTATTACTTTGAACAAAAAAATGTACAGGATACCCGAGGCAGTCCCTCCTAGTGCTATTTCCTTGATCTCTACCAAGAAATGCAAGAAGGTCATCTCTTAGACCGAGAAATTTGTCTTCTTCGTGATTTTCTCTCAGAGTGAGCGAAATATCGAAGCCACATCCAGGGCCTCCATGACCGATCTATACACACAAAATAATCAAGTGAATAAGGTCATGGAAGAATACTCATATATCTTCTCCTCTCCTACCGGGGTACCTCTGCACTGCTAGGTCAAGTATCCCACCGATCTGACCCCAGGCGCACCGCTACCCAATGGGCCACTCTACCACCTCTCTCTATTAGAAAATGAGGAGATTAAGAGGCAGATCCAAGAAGTTATACACAAGGGGCACATACATCCCAAAACATTTCCTTTTGGGAGCCTAATCATGCTGGTGCAGAAGAAAGAGGGGACCTGGCGACTCTACATTGATTACCAGGATCTAAATAAAATCATAGTACGAAACCGGTACTTGATTCCATGAATCTACGACCTCCTTGATCAGCTTATGGGGGGAAAATACTTAAGTAAGGTTGATATGAAGCCTAGCTACCACCAGGTCCCAATAGAACATATAGATGTATGGAAGACCCCCTTCAAGTCAAAATAAGGTCTTTTTGAATGGTTGGTCATGCCCTTTGGTTTGAAAAATGATCCAAATTTTTTTATGAGGATTATGGAAGACATCCTACGAGCTTTCACCAATAATTTTGTCTTGGTGTATCTGGATGACATCCTCATCTACAACAAGACTTGAGCGGAACACTTGCAACATATTCAATAGGTTCTGCACACCCTGCGACAACACAAACTATATGCAAACTTGGAAAAATGCTCCTTCGGCATGAAAATGGTCCATTACTTAGGCTACATCGTTGATCAACATGGTGTGAATTTGGATCTAGCTAAGATCCAGGTCATTCATGATGGGCCAGCGCCAACCATACTCAATGAACTTTGGAGCCTCTTGGGCCTCACCAATTTCTATCGCAGGTTCATGTTGGGATTCTCTCATATCGCATGGGCCCTCAACCAAGTAACCAGGGGTGGAGGTAAGGAAAAATTTGTGTGGGACCTATCCCAACAACAAGCCTTCGATGGCTTGAAGAATCATTTGTGCTCATCCCCAATAATTTCATTACTGGACCTGGAACATCCCTTTGAGATTGAGATAGATGCTTCAAACTATGTTGTGGGCACCTTTCTCACTCAGCACGACCACCCAGTGGCATATCATAGTGAGACACTATCAGATATTGTACGTAAGTACCCTACCTACGAAAAATAAATGTACTCCATTGTGCAAGCCTACCGCCAATGGAGACATTACATTCTTGGGAAGGAGACAGTCATCCGCACTGATCACAAGCCATTATAGTTCATGCAGACACAAGGAAAATCGCAGAATGACCACCATCATAAGTGGTACACATACTTACACCAGTTCCACCTCAAAATCAAGTATAAAACATGAAGTACCAACTGAGTTGTTGATTTCCTCAGCTGACCTTCAGTCGTGGCACTCACCATGGTTCTAGACTCTTGCAACTGTGAGACCTCTGGATGGCCTCACCTTTACGAGATAGACCCTGACTTCTCCACCACCTACCAAATGTTGGGCACCAACTCAATGGTCACTAATTTCCATATTCAACATGGGTTGTTGTGCCATCTGGGCCATGTCTGCGTTCAGTCAAGCGAGCGTGCAAAGATTATTTGGTAATCTCACTACAGTCAGGTGGCATGACACTTTGGCATTGAAAAGACAATGGTAGTGTTGTAGAAATATTTCTACTGGCCGAAACTTTGATAATATTTCAACAAGTATATCAGGTCCTGCACCACCTACACTATTGCCAAACTGAACACTAAGAAACAGATCCTATACAACCCTCTACCTAATCTTGACAAGCCATGGGAATCCATCTCAATGGACTACTTATTGGGCCTCCTGTCCACCAATAGAAGAAATGACTGTGTTTTTGTGGTTGTTGATCGCTTTTCCAAGATGACAATTCTAACCGCCTACAAGAATAACATCACAACAGAAGCCATTGCTAAGCTCTTATTTGAATGAGTATGGGTACATTTTGGGATCCCACAAACCATTATCTCATACTGTGATAGTCGGTTCCTCATCACATTCTGATCAAGCCTCTGGTCACAGCTAGATACCAAGCTCACCAAATCCACTGCCTTCCACCCCTAGACAGATGGAAAAATGAGGTTGTCAATCGGATGATTGTACATATCTTTCACCTGTACAATTAAAAACACCCCCACACATGGGATGAGATTTTTCCCTATGTCCAACATATCTACAATCGAGCCCTTCATAGCTCAAATAGCCACAACCCCTTTTAGGTGGGGTTGGGATTCCAACCATTGGGCCCCATGGATGTTGCACTACCCCTCATGACCACCTCGACCGAATCATCCCCTAATCCACCAGAAGCTGACAAAGCTACCTGGTTCATTGAGTAGATTAAGAACATCCACCAACAGGTTCAGGATATTCTACAAAAGTCTAATTCCAAGTACAAGTAGTGCCATGATCAACATTAGGTGCCACATAATTTTCAGGTGGGAGACAAAGTTTGGTTGCACTTGCAGAAAGAATACCTTACAGGGCCCCTTAGGAAGCTTCACCCGCTCCATTATGGGCCATACACCATCACCAAAGCTATGGGTGACAATGCTTTTGATCTCAACATTCCCCCTTTCCTTGGCCTGCACCCAGTCTTCAACGTGGATCTCCTTCAACCATATTTCCCACCATTATTGGACACCTTAGAGATAAAAGAGTAGTTGACACCAACATATCTCAACCCTGACTACATGCAACATGAATCCAATGATCATATTGTGGACACATAGGTCAAGGGAACTTGACAACAAATGATCCAACTTTATTGAGTCATCAAAGCAGGGCAACTCCTGCACCAAGGAAAGTGGCTCACCCGGGGAAAAATTCAACATAAATTTCCTCATCTGATGGGGGAACTCAAAAAAATGGATACCGTTGATTTCTAAGGAGGGAGGATTGATCCAATTGGATATTGGTGGCCACCCACCTTTTCCAACTCGCTCAAAATATTTTTCTGGGAATTTTGGCAATTTACTATTTTTAGCAGTTTTTAACTTCTGGGGCCATTTTGAAGGCCTTAATGAAGGTTTTTCTAGATTGAGTTTCTCAATGGTAGCCTAAGTCTTTTATTGAGCCCCCAAAATGAATATCCTCGATGATACCTTTCCAATGGGCTATCGTGCACCTAAAACAGAGATCGTATGCAAAAGTTACGACCCCAGGAAGTTGATGTACTAACTTACCCAAACAGGGCCCACATGAATTTTGGTGCTTCATCTCCTAGGGTTAGGTTTTTGGATGTATAGGGTTTTTGACATTATTTTTAATTGTAAAAGGGCCTTCAGAGCCTCATTGTAATCATCTTCTAGTGAATGAGTGCAACCGTCATATCTCTTCTCAGAGATAAGCTGCCACCATTCCAACAAGCTTGTTTTCCGCTGCATTTTACAGTTTCAAATTATTTCCTTATTGAAAAGAGAACCAATTTTACTGTATCTTTGTTATTTTGTGTTAAGCATCTTTTAATAATCTGTATTCATTTCGTTCTGCTCATAAAATCCGTATCAAAGGGTAAAAAAACATTGGCCATTTTTATTTGGAGTTGAATGTGACTAAGAGAGAGCCAAGAGATGTGTTGCAGAGCTTGAGAAAAACCATAGAGCTGAAGCAATTGTCTCTAGTAACTGGATTACAGATATGGCACCACCAAAAGCAGCAGGGTCCATACCAAATAAATATCGAACAAGAGAAGAGCGAACGACACCAAATGTTGAGGAGACTTTGGGAGCATCATCATAAAAGCCAAGGTTTAGTAGGGACTACATTTCGTCAAGGAAGGATGATGCCAAACTAGTGATGTTGCAGAAGAATGTCAAGTATCCATTGACCACACCTGACATCCCATACAGGGACATCATTGATGAGGATATGTTAGGTAAGGTGTCACAACTTAAATATGTGTACCATGATATCAAATACATATCGAAGCTCTCTAAACTTGCATCAAGTGAATACTTGGAACTAAAAATAGAACCAGTGACAAACCAGACTATACATGTGCTAAAGGTATGGGCCAGAGGGTTGGAATGAGCTATCATACTAAATTTGTTTGAAATTCCACACTTTGGTAGGAGCCAAGAGTGAATGACTGTGTCAATTTTTTGTTAAACTTTGTTCATGGTGGTTACTTATGGATGGACAGTCCAATTTCAATAGACACAGATCTCATTACCCGAATCACGTGCTTTCCATCATAGTGGGGAAGATCCCACCTTCCTGTTTTCAAAAAAACAAATCATGACAAGACTCTTTCAGAGTCCATGAGGGAGAAATTTCACACAATCATAGGGGTGCATGGGTTGGACGTACCAAGTATCTATGGCCCAACAATAATATTTGTGACACAATCATTGGCATGCAAGTTGCTGAGGAAATGCAAGAAAGACCAAGTGCCCATAGATGTTATAGTTGTTTCTGAAAAGTGTGTAGAAGGGGTATTGATGAGTTGGGCACCATTTTTACTTAACTAGTTCCTCATCGATTGTGCGGAAGCACATGATGAAGGCATGGAATTCCAGTATTCCTGGTGATTGCATTCACAACGTGGAATGAACCGGAGAATTCATAGTTCTTGGGCCTAAGAGGTAAGCCATGCTTGGTCTCCAAGTATCATAACTTATGGTACATGACGAATAAGAGAATACATATAGACACCAATTGTGTAACAACTTGTAGAGGCGTAGACACCGATTGGGCGATTCTAGGCAGACCATCATACTTGAGAGAGGAACGGGTCCTGAAAAAAGTAAAAAATTACAAAGGAAGACATCCAATTGATTATGCAGGATTGGAAACCAGACTGGAATCTTCCTACAAATGAAATAGAGATGGAGTACCTAGATAATGAAGAAGTAGACTAAGGACATGGAAAACTCATGGGTGTAGGGGATGCACAAAAGACAATACCATAAGAAAGGAACAAGAGGAAAGACTAGGATAAGGGGAAAATAACATCTGTGCAGAAGAATATGAAATCCCATAAAGAACCAACTATATACACTTTGGCGAATGATGATATTGACAGGATTGGATACCAAGTGAGGGAAGTCATAGAAGAGGTAGCTCAACAAATTTCACATAAATAAGAAGAACTACACCAGAAGGTGAAGGAACAATTAATGACACCGTAGTAGCTCTGGGAGGTAGTAAGGAGAGCACCCAAGTCGATATTTGGTGAAGGACCAACAACAAGCACGACTGGGGAATCAGGGGCCACAACTTCTTACTTGTCAGAGATAGCAATAACGTGTATATTTTTGAATATCTCGCTAGATGCAATTGAGTTCCCCACACGAGATATGCAAGAGAAGGAATGAGTACTAAGTCTACTAGACTTATTCGTTTCATAGATTCTGATAGGAGCACTACAAGGCTTACAAACATGTATTGTGCAGGAAATACTATTCCACATAGAGTCAACGTCAAAGGACTTGGCTAAGGTAATGAAAGATAAGGAAGAACTGCAAAAGGATTATACGACAATAGTGAAAGAGAAGGACAAGGTTGAGCAAAAGGTAGAGAGGATATTGAAGGAGAA
This sequence comes from Picea mariana, assembly GCA_032191745.1. Lineage (NCBI taxonomy): Eukaryota > Viridiplantae > Streptophyta > Pinopsida > Pinales > Pinaceae > Picea > Picea mariana. The sequence continues at coordinate 158,260 of JASDQU010107059.1, read as the reverse complement.
GGACGAGGTCGAGAAACAATAAGAGATGATACTTCAGGCCATTCATAAACTATATAAGGAGATCCCAGATGCACCAATGGTGGTAGAATTCACACTAGAGGAGCATCTATCCAAAATTAGTGAAGTCATTCAAGGATTCTATACCAGAATTATAGAGTTCGAAGTGTGCACTACACCAGGGACACCGCTTGAGGAGAAGGAACAAAGAGAAAGAACATCCATAACCTCAGTAGCAAGCATTAAGAGTATGGATGAGGAATCTGTGAAGTTATGCGAAGAAAGAATGCAGCTTTGGAATTTTTTTACAGAGGATCCAACGATGAAGGTCATTGAGTAAATATGAAGGAATGCATAGGAGAAGGCACAAAAGTCCATGAAGAATATAAAAGCGCTACCACCATATGAGCACATAGCAGCCATCTTGGTGAATAGGTAGTCATGCAATGAGATAAAACAACTAAGGGAAGAGCAGAATATTCTCACATAGTGATTGGTACATCTGCAAGATAAAGCATTCACATTCATATGGGAGTTAGCAGCTCCACAAGGAACAATGAAGAAAGAAACACAAGATAATGAGGAGAATCTCACGACCCTGACCGTGTAGGTAGTAGAGGAGATTTTGGAGAAATAAGTTGAGGTAAAGAATGAAGTTGCTACAACAAGAGAAACTCTCTAAAATTTCACGGAGGCATGGAAGGGTGCAATACAATAGGCTTAAGTGGCTCAGGATGATCCATAAGTGAGTGTTCGGGGCTTATTGGACATGCATTTTGAATAGCTAAGTTTTGGAGAGTGCACAGAAAAGAAGAAAAATAAGTAGTTTGCAGGGTCAAATAAAAAGTAAGAGTTTGCGCAAAATCAAGAAAAACAATAGTTAGGCATGAAAAAATAGCATACTGGCGCCAAATAAGGAAAATCAACACCCAGGAACAAAAGAAGGAAAAGTACCATGTTGGAGAAAAAGAAGGAAAACAACTAGGACATATTAGGGTTTTGGGATAAACTACTAGGGTTATGAGCCTTGACTATATGTATACATATGTAATTCTTTGGGGTAGACAAGGTTGCCGAGAATAGGAGATTAGACTGATGAGAGAAAAATAACACATATTCTTAAGTCTTTGAGAGAGTTTTTACAGAGAAAGGGCTTGCAATGCAGAGAAACCGGGGAGGATGGAGAACTATACCCTGATGTATCTATCGTAAGCATAATGTGCAATCCTGAGGTGATTGCATGAATATTAATATAGAATCCATCCATTGTGGACATAGCCCAAGGATTGGGTGAACCATGTTAAAATCTGTGCCTCTATGTGTTGCATTTATGTGGTTGTTCGTGGATGTTTTGTTTATACATAATTAGTATAGATATTTTTACTATATGACTGATGCACAGTAATAATAAATGATATAATGGTTTACTTGTGTTTCCATTTATGTTATAAGGGTTCTGCACAAATAGTTTCTTAACTAATAAAAATATATGAATAAAGATATTGCAAACAAGGTGGATACATAGTAATGGATATGATGTTGATAGCCTCACATCCTCTCATCCCTGCAGAAACTTGGTTCATGCAGCCCCAATAGATGCCTTGAGTGAGACTTCACTTGCATGAAAGTGATTCTGAAAGGGTCGATATCTAAATGGTTTTTTTGGGTGAATAAACTCAACCTATAGTCTTATAACCACACACCAACACCTAGAAGTAAATGATCTACTTTGTGATGTAGTCCTTCTGAATTCATTCCTTGGTTGATCACAATATTCTCTTCTGTTGTTTCCTTCATAATGATTGAAGCTTCTTTGATACCTGAAAGTGGTAGGTCTTCTTTGATATATGTCTCTTCTATAATATTGTTCTTGAGTCTTCTTCATTTCTAGAATCTTATCCTTTGAGGGCTCTTCTTTCATGATAGGGCCCTTGGTTATTTCTGCATAAATCTTAGCCTTCTCTTCATTCTTCCTTTCTAGTAACCAATAACATTTCTATTCAATTTTATTTACCGGTGATGTGGAGCTTCCACTCTCTTCAATGTTCTTGATGAGCTTGATAACTCTAACTCTTAATGTGACAACTTCTCCTTCAAGATTCTCACAATATTGTTCTTTCTTCACCATATAGATCTCCATAACTTATTATGTTCCCTTTGCTTCTTCAACTTGGGTCTTCAAGGTGATAATTTCTTCTTCAAGTCTTCTTTCTTATTGACTAAATTCTACTTCAAGATTGTTTAAGTCTTTAGATATTTCCTTAAGGTGACTTGTCAAAATTCCTTCTCTCTTCTTTGCTTCCTTTATTTATGATACTATTTCATCTTCCAAACAATATTTCTCTTTCAACTGATCCTTGATATTTTCCTCAATCACTTTGGATTCATCCAACTAAGCTTTTAGATTTATTACAACCTTCCCGACTTCTCCAAAACTTTCCTTTATCTTAATAAATTCTTCCATGAGGGACTTCTTTTCCCTTCTTTTTTTTCTTATCTAACTCAAAGAACTTATTAGTTCAACCTAAAAATCCACTGCGCCTACTTCACAATATTCTTCTTCAGAATCTATCTGACATAATGAACTTTCTTCTTGTTCTACTTCAACAAATTCTTTATTTTGATCATAACGTGTTTGCTTTGCGATAGAATGGGATTCCTTAAAGTAGAGATTATGTATCTTATCCCAAATTTCTTTGGCTGATGAACATTGTCTCACTTTGTCTTTTACCAGATCATGTAATCCTTCTAAGATGAAATCTATTGTTATTTTGTTGTTTCTATTCAATTCCTTCTTGGTTGTAGTATTTGGTTTCTTTGAAGTGGTGTATCCTATACCAATTGATTGTGAAATATCAAATCCATGTGCCTGTAAAAATGGTTTCATTCTTGTGCTCCATATGTCATAGTTCATACCATTCTGACCATTAAACATTGGTACTCCATTGTTAGTGTAATCCATGATTTACCTTCCAATGGTTAGACTGATCCTTGAAGGGCTCACTATGATACCAATTGTTGGAATACTGAGAGGGGGGCATGAATCCATATGCACACTTTTTACCACTTTCAATTACAATATATAAACTTCAATTTTATTAGAAATATTCAATAGTTTATCACTTATGCATTAAATATATTATTGCATCATAAATATTTTCATTCATCGATGCATAATAAACAACCTTAGATAAATAATACAAAAGAATTTATGTAGAAACCCAAATGGGATAAAACCAATGAATTATTTCTTTTATATATCAATATTACATTCATAGGAAGCACCAACTTCCAAATTATCCAGCACCAAATGGAAGGAGGATCCAACCCCCTATTGATAGAATCCAAAATGAATTAAGATTCAACTCCTTGAATTGAGTTCTCTAGCTACAACTCGAAGGAGGCTCCAACCTGAAGGAATATACAACTCCCTATGTTATCTGGATCCAAATAGAAGGAGGCTATGACCCCCTGATTTACATGATCCAACCTGAAGGAAGCTCCATCTCTCTGTGTTCTTTAAATCCAACCAAAAGGAGGCTACAACCCCATTTCCTTGGCCCATCCTACCTCCCTCAAATATAAGTGTAGAATCAAATTGTCACTACCACTTATATTGTCACTGCCACTTTCACTGATATATCAACCTATTACTGTCACTGTCACATCAACCTATAACTATCAATCTATTATTGATATACCATCATCAAGTTGTCACCGTTAATTTATTGCTGATAAACCTATCACTATCAGTGATACTAAACATAAAAAAAACTCGATGCACTCGCATAGATCATATGCTACGATCACCAAGAAAATATCTCAATAATATTCCCAACATAATTGAAACATGCATTTAGTCATGTGCCAAATATGTACCAAGCATGTATCATGATCACTAAGAAGTGACTCAACATGTATCATACCATCATCAATAAATGTGTCTCAACCATGTACCAAAACATCAATGATATACATCAACCATGTATCAAACCTATTTCATACCATGCATCAACCATGTATCAAACTTGTACCATACCATGCATCAACCATGTACCTGTACCATATCAACCATGTACCAAGACCTGTACCATAACATGCATCATCCATGTACCAAGATATGCCTCATACATATACCAAAGTATATCTCAAACCATGTGCCCAATATCCAAGATAATCCTCAAACCAAAAGATATGCCATAAAACATGTGCTATGAGATGTTCCTCAACCATATACCATATCACTCATGATATTTTTCAACCATACCATACACCATGTACCATACGGTAACATCACCAAATCCAAGATAGCCAAGATATACTTCTAACCAAAGTACCATAACCTCACCAAGGTGTACCTTATCATGTACCATCACCACCAAGACATTCCTCATGCATGTACCATAACACCACCAAAACATAACCCTCAAAACATTCATATAGACATATATTTAACTTTGTAACATACCTGGTAAACAATATTACAGACATGTAGGCCTTCTTCAGCCTCAACAACCTCGTATAAGAATCCTCCTAAAATCTTCCTCTGCCTCATTGGTCAAAGACCAGTCAACTATCGGGGCCTCAAGGGATGTGTTTCATATAACCTGTAGGGGTGCCTCAGGGGACACCTATAGCCTGACCTGTGGGGATTAATTAAATTAGGGTTTTCGTAGAAAAACCCTTCGCACACCTACAATCCAGAAACTTTCTCCTTCGCATTTCTTCGATGCCTCATATTCTCCGTCTCAGATTCACCAATAGATAACTTGGTCACTTAGAATATATTCAATAAACTTGTGTCTATGAATGTACTTATGAGATGCTTCTAGTTGTGTATTTATACTTTTTTGAAGTAACTTATTTCCTTAACTTTAGGACCGACTTGTACTTTCTTGTTGTAACTATTTTCACCCTTAATTAATGACTTGTAACTTCTTGTTGCAACCGTTTAGTGGCTTCTTAACTATTCTTCGGGGATTTCAACTTCATGAGAGAATAATTTTTCAACCGTGAGGCACTACATGATGTACCACCTATTGTTGGAAATGAAACAACGAGGAATATTCATCTATGGATCTGTTACATTCAAATGCAATGTAATTCATGGTATTTTTATTCAATAAACTTTGGGCTCCATGACCACACCGTCAGGGATTTTCAACCACTCGACCACTTAGCCATGTTTCCAGGTCTTCTTGTATACTTCTTCTATGGTTGACATAAATTCTTCTACACTTATTATAGAGTTGACATCGATGACAACTAACTTTCCAACATATAAAGTGAAAAATGGTAATCATGCACAACTTACAATATGGCATGTGTATAAAGTTCAAAATGGAATATCATGCCAAAAGTAATAAATCCATATGTACAACATGAAAAATGGAGGAACCCACCAGACCTCACCACCGTTGCCATTTCAAGAGGCATTTCCAAAATTAATCTTCCTCTTCTTTTTTCTTGATAAAGATTTAGATAATTTGCATTTAAGATCGATGTTCATTTATGGATACTGCAAACTAGATGACATTTACAAGTTATTTTCCCATTTTATAAATTAACAAACTTAAAAAATAAAATTTCTATTCAATATAACAAAAAAATGTTGCATGTAAGTGGGGTAGGGTTACACATGGTGTCATATTCCTCATTGCAATCCTCTCTACAATAATATGCTACAAAATCTACAACAATTGCATTCAAATAATTTTGAATTCCTATATGGAAATCCATATTTTGTTCGTAATAGGATCATATATTGTTCATCTCATTAAGAAAATCGAGGGTGGTTTAAGATATTGACATTCCTATCGAACATTGTGATCCAAGGAAACAAAAACAAATGTGACAATATTAGATTCATCGATGGTAAAGGAAATAACAATAGATGAACCATCAATAGAGAAAAATATAGTGTATGCACCATTGATAGAATGTGCACTACTGGGAGCACAAAATTTTATGGAAGGTATAGTGGCACTAGCTAAAGGATAAACCATGCTAATGTGTGCAGTCACACGTAAAAGGTGAAAGTACATAGGGCCTTTGATATTTTGGAGCTAATGGGCCATGAAAAACTCTTTCCATTGTTTGTAATCAGCATGTGTCAAACCAATTATATGTATAAATAAAAAATAACATGAATACCATACATGTAAATGCACAAATTTAACTTGTAAAATACCTTGGAGTAAGGCATGTTTAGAAACAATGAAACATTGATATATGTAGTGATATATAAATCAACAAAACAAGGTATTTGAATTTTTGACTAAATGTGGGGGGAATAAGAAGTCCTAATGAGGACTACAAAAATAAGGTGTGGAATTAGGCAGGAATATAGAAAACATTTATTATGAATCTGTTGACGGGTGTAAGTGACACACCGTCAATAGGAAGGTTAGATCTGGACCAAGGTTGTCTAATTAACCCAAGCTGTTTGGTATGATCTGACCCAATAGGTTTAAGGGATTTGTTAGCCAACTAAAGTCCTAAAAATAGTAAAAGAAATAAACTAATCTAAAGCTATGATTACTATACTATGTACATGAATTTAATTATTTACAAGTATTTAAAACAGAAACATAAATATGAACATATGATTATGAACAGGGTATTTACAAATTGCAAGTTTTGGTGGATGTCCTGCAAAATCAATGTTTTTGCAATCATTTATAAAGTAGATAAAGAAAGCACATATATTTTATATTTTTTGTTTAATAAGTTAAAATCTAAGAACTCATAAAGATATTAATAAAACATAATTAAGAACTAGAACAGAATAACAGTCAAAGCCAATTTAAACTGTCCTATTTCATTAATAAATAAACTAATAACAAAAATAGAATATGAGTAAAACTAACCTGAGATTAGTTTTATGATGAGTTTATATCTCTGTGCAATTCAAACCCCCATCTATATTGTCTGTGAGAGAAACCTGTAACAGGCTTGTGCTAACATTCCCAGAATAAACTCAAGGTATTTTTGGAACAAAGATATAAGAGCAGAGTAATAAACATATAGATCCAGTGACCTTGTAATGATGAATACTTATAGTAAAATATATTTAATATAAAACATTCACGTAATGCTTCACTTAACATCAAGCATAAATCAATGATATTTAAATGAAATAATGATCATAGATGTAATATATGAACAACAAATTATAGGAAAAATTTAAAGTGTTGAATAAAATGAAATACCATATGCTGATAAGACTAAAGTTGTATAACATATTAACATTCCATAATATAAAAGGAAAAACGTAATGGGACAATGTCACGTTGGTCTAAAGCCATGATGTGAACAACTTGTCCATACAGTCTTGAGAATTACATGTCAATAATGCGTTCAAATCAAAGATGTCTTTACTATTGAGAATGAACAATATTTAAACTACTTCAAGATTCAAATGCTCATATCACACAGGATAGAGTTGAATCAACAAAAATTGGGTAATATTGAAAAAATAACGAAAATAGTAACCACTCATGCAAGAGTTGGTTTGTTCAAAATTAAACCAAAGTTAGATAAAACATAAACAAAGGAGAAACTACTGAACATTTGAGTGTATAATTGAATTTTTTTGCTCCAAGAAATCAACAACACAATCTTCCATTCCCTGAGAATAGCAAAACTGATTTGATATATTAGAAGAAAAAAAACAATTACTAATTACTAATTATTATTCAAAAGAGACGGGCCACAAAATCATATATTTTGTAGCTAGTCTTATTTTTAGCAAATGAAATCAAAATTCAAATCTACCTATTTTGACTTTGACAACAGAATCGAATGAAATCGAAACAAAAAGCTTTACCATTAAAGATTAGCCATAGAGGGATCTGAAAGTTGAGAGTTTATAATTTCTTTGAAACTGGTCGTGTTCTTAATGATTATATTTCCAGCCCTCTTGATTCGTTTATTCTCCCTCTCTGTATGTGCCTTGAG
>JASDQU010107059.1:132003-150284 GCA_032191745.1 Picea mariana | reverse complement strand
TTAGGATAAAAAGCTTTACCATTAAAGATTAGCCATAGAGGGATCTGAAAGTTGAGAGTTTATAATTTCTTTGAAACTGGTCGTGTTCTTAATGATTATATTTCCAGCCCTCTTGATTCGTTTATTCTCCCTCTCTGTATGTGCCTTGAGATCAAGGTTCTCTTGTTTTAACATAGCATTCTGAACAGTCAAGGTTTTAATTTGGGCCTGTAAGTGCAAAACATCTGTATAATAACGCTCTACCCAGTCGAGGCAACTATCACAATGTACTGGGGTGATGACAAATCGACGTGGGACATAGTTGACAAGGGGTGCTTCAATCTTACCTGCAGTTTGTTCCAGATCGTGCCCGATACCCGAAAATATTTCTTTACTCTTAAGACATGGGGGTAAATTGGTTACGAAATCATACTGTTCAGCATGAGTGATAACATCTAGCCTAGAATATTGATTTTATGGGTGTACGAGCCAAGAAATCCTCTATCTCACAATCCGAACACTCATCGATCTCGATCGGATTGATCGAGCTTAGATGATTATCCTTTCGATTTCTTAGTTTTCTAGAAATCAGACAACCCACATTCTTATTATTGAAACTTTCATCTGTGCTTTGTTGTTTCCTTCCTTTACGGAGATTCTTGACAACATATTTAACATTAATGTTTAAACTAGAAACATTTACAGGCGCATGAGGATCTTTTTCCTTTAATTTGGCAATCACTTGTTCTGGAGATCTTCTAGGTGAAAACCTACACGATAATCCTTTATCTAGAGGGATTTCATCAATTAAATTAACGAACTGGCTTTCAATCACTGGCATGTCCAAGTTAGGGTTTGCAATCAAAAGAGGGTTGGTTGTAGTGTTAGCTTGGGTGAAGCCATTTCTCATAAAAAGTCTCCCAGTTGTCCATGGTGAAACAGACTCGAATTGATGCCCTGTCTCTTGTAATGCTTGGACATTTTGTAAAGACTCATCAATAAGTAAAAAGGCATATCCAACTCAAACACTATGAAATTCATAAGCAAACGGATATGATACAGAAAAACCAGTCTGTATCGGCCTTCACATGTAACAAACTTCTTCATAATTAAAAGTAGATTATGTCATCTAGGTTTTAATAGAGCGATAGGAATACCTTTTATATAACAAGTAGTTTTATGGGAGTTCATAAATAAACTCCATGAGACCTCTTCTATTTTCGCATTTTTAAACCACCTATCGCCTTTTGATGGGAGCCCTGTCGCTTTGCTCACAAAATCCTCTTTCAATTCCGACTGTATATCTCCAATCTTGGCTCTGAATCCGTCAAAGGTTTGTGCAAAATATTTTGCAACCTGGAGATTATAGCCCTTGAACTTCTTGAGGAATACATCCCACCCATGAACCTTTAAGTCATCAATAGCGTTGTAATGGGACATAAAATATTGACATCAGTTTGGCTTGATACAGACTATGGGTGTCATTACCACTGTGACAAGGATGCAACATAAATCACCTGGGATAGGTTTGGGTTCCTAACAGACGAGCAACAGAAACAGGTCTGAGAGGAAAGTGAAGGCATGAAAATAGCGAAGTCTAGGTGCTATCATAATTTAGATATGAGACTTATGGAGAATGAAAACCAACGGGTTCATAGAATTCCAAACCATCTCTTGCGATGAGTGCCAAACCTATGGAGTACAAAACCCTATGCGTATAATGAATAGCTTCATTAATGTTTTGGTCCAGCAAGGTAAGGCGAAAACGCAAGTACAACATATCTATATGTGTTTGCATGCAAGCTGATATGACATTTAAACTCATGAGAATAATATCAACAATTAACCAAGGTTCTTCATGCATCAAAACATTTCAACAATGAACCATCAAACCATTGAATTCATAAAAACCATGATAAAACAAAATTTTTGATAATGGACCAATCAACCATTTCACAATATTTGAAATTTAATCACATATGGGTGACTTTTAAAACGATATTTTTAAGGTAAAATATTTTGAAACCAAACCAAGTTTTATGTTTAAATTCATGCTTACAGTCATGAATTAAAAATAAAACAAACGAAAATGTAAACGATAAAAACTCAACAAGGTAAACTTTAATCCAATCATCGCTTCGAAACTCATAAATATAAATATTTACAAATGGGAAGTGATGGCAGCTACAGAAAGATGTAATCTCTTTCAATCATGATAAGTATCGAAAATCAAGTGTGGCTGCCAACAATGGCGACGTACTTGGTAAAGCAGTTATCTCTGCATCACCAGAAAATTCATGTTAGGGTAAATCAAAAGAAATAAATTTTAAGAAATAGTTGACAACAAGTCAAGCATTCTGATCAAAACTCAAAAAATAACGTAGTCTAGCATCAGATGCATTTTTGTCAAAAAAAATGCAATCTGGAATCAAGTCTCGATTATGAGCAAAACGATGTTTAGGCAGCTGACTCCGATACTGTTGACAGGGCCACTGCTACTAGCAGGTGTCCATAGCCTTAGTAGGGATGTCATTTAACCCACTCTAATACCTCTTTCCTATCCAAGAGATATCCATTCATGATAAATAACATATTTACTTTTGATCAATTCAAAAAGACATATTTGAAAATTTTCTTGAACCCGACATTGCTTCGCTTCCAGCAGGCCTGTTCAGTACCTCGACAAAGTTGCCTTGGCATCATTCATGCATTTACCCGCTGCCAGCATACCTATTTAGTGTATCGGTGGGTTTATAAACACTTACCACACCTTGCAGTGATTTCAACTCTCTAGAATTTGTTTATAAATTTGCAGAAACTTTATGGTATTCAAGAGAGTGGGGTGATACTGAAAATCTCAAATTTTGAAAACAAAACTTGATCCTTTACAACTTATTTTCTCGTTTGACGACCTTCATCATGATCTAAACACTTATATTTCTATTAAGAAACCATCTCGAGGACAGGGAGGTATAATTGAGTTGTTTTCCTTAAAACAGGGACAACGTTAAGAGTTTTATTAATGATAATCGTGTCTTCTCGTAATTTTAAAGAGAAACCAAGAACACTGTTTTGAACAAAAAATACTTCTTTTGATATGAGTTTTAGAATTTATAGCACCGGTGATTTGAGGAATCATCAACTACTTCTAATGAATGAAAATTTTGATTTCCCTTCCACAAATGAAATGGTGTCTCAGACATAATTATTTGGAAAACAAATTAAAATCAGGCAAAATGAAAAGAACCAAAATTTAAAACAGAAAAGAAAATTAAAAATATGTACAAAAGAGTGGATCTGAAATCATTAGGTGAAATACCTTTTGAGAAACTGTCCATTCATTGGAAAAGTGTCTGGTTGTCCCTCCAAATCATGCAGACGGAAAGAGTTGGGACCCAACTTTTTAGAAATTACAAACGGTCCCAGCCAAAGGTTTTGGAACTTGGTGTGTTCCCCCTTCCCCTCGTGAGATTTATCCCACTTAAGAACCAGGTGTCTGACATTAAAATTCTTGTCTGAAGATGAACTCGAATCAAACCAGTTTTCTACAATTTGTTGGTGCTAATCCAATTTTTTCTTTGCCTATATCCTTGCCTCCTCCACTTTTAATAAGGAATTTATTCAACTTTCTATAGGAGGGCACTCCTCTTCTTGAACTTTCTGCGACAACTATAGAGAAGGGAGTAAAACATGTGGGGGGAGGATGGATTCTCTTTCGTAAATGAGGAATAAAGGGGAATTACCAATAAAGGATTTTGGGGTCACCCTATAGGCCTAAGGTGCATTATACAATGCATTTTGTGCCAGTTCTTGTGATTTTATGAAACTGTCCTTTTAATAATCTTGATTAAATTTTTGTTAGTTGATTCTATTAAGACATTTCCTTGAGGGTAGTAGCTTGCAGAATACTTCAGTTTAATCCCTTTTTCCAGAGAAAAAATATTCATATCAAGGGATGAAAAGTAAGAGGCATTTTCAAAAACCGGACATTTGGGAATGCCGAATCAGGTGATGATATGAGAGTTTAGGAAGGATACTACCTGATTTGTGTTCACCACTTTTAAAGGTACAACTTCAAACCATCTTCTGAAATAGTCTGTTGCTGTAAGGATATACTTGTGTTGCTGTGAAGAAGAGGGGTTAATTGGTCCTATAATGTCGAGGCCCCATTGCTGAAAAGGTGAATCTATAGTAATATGATGCAAAGGGAATGCTGCCTTTTTCACCCTTCCTCCAGCCTTTTGGCAGATTATGCATTTATGGGACAATGCATGGGCGTCTTTAAAAAAGGTAGGCCAATATTACTTGACTCTTAGCACTTTGTGAGAAGTGGTATCTCCACTGAAGTGACCATTGGATTCACCTGCATGCAGTTCATATCAGTTCATATAGCACTTTTTCCGACTCTTCCTTTTCTAAACAACGCAAAAAAACACCATCAAAGTTCTTTCGAAATAATACATCATTTATTAACTAGAAAGATGTAGATTTTAGCATGAGTGCTCTTCTGTTTTTAGGATCAATATTGCGGGGAGAAGATCGATGTGTCAAATAAAATTTAATGTTCTCATACCAAGAATTGGCAGTAACTTATGCACATCTGATTTGTTTTTCATTATTCTGATTTACAGTTGAGGTGTTGATTTGACTTTCTTGTTCTTCAACTGAATCAACCACTAGTTTACACAGGCCTTGACCTCTAACAATATGTGCATGGGTTATTTCAAGGTCATATTCTTGTAGTGACTTCATCCAATTTTCCCTCTTCTCACCCAGTTCTTTAGTAACTAATAGGTTTCTTACAGCTGGGTAAGGAACAATAACCTTGGTTCTGGATTTCAGCAGGTATGACCGGAAGTGTTTTACTGCTTTGAAAACAACATATGCATGTTGATCTAATATTGGGTAGTTAAGATCTACTCCTTTGAAATATGATCTCATGAAGGCAATGGGTATCTCATTGCTTTCAATGTTTTTTTGTGTTAACACAACAACATAAGATTGGTTAGAAGCAAAGGTGTAAAGAGTGAAATCCTGAGAAAAATCGGGACTCGCCAAGGAAGGATCTTCTATTATTGATTTTATTATTGAGTTGAAAGCCTGAATTTCTTGTGGTCCCCAACAGTACAAAACATCTTTTTTGATTAAATTTTGTAATGGTCTTACCATTTCTGAGAAGCTTGGGACAAATCTTCTCACGAAATTAATCGTGCCCAAAAAGGATTGCATGGATTTTTTGGAAGAAGGAGGGGGGAGTTTAGAAATGGCTTGGGTTATTTCGGGGTCAATAATCATTTCATCCTTAGATACTATAAACCCAAGCAGTTTTCCTTTCTCTACTGCAAAGACCAATTTCTTAGGGTTGAGAGATATATCGAACTTGCGACATCGTTCCAAGATAGCCCTGAGGTGAGGCAAGTGATCTTTCTTGTTTTTAGAGAATATGGTGACATCATCAAGGTAGAACACGACTATCTGGTTAATGATGCCATGTAAAGAAATATCCATTGCTCTGTGGAAAGTGGTGCCGACGTTTATCACTCCAAAAGGCATTTTCATGTAGGCATAAGTGCCCCATGGGGTGCGAAAGGTTGTTTTAAGCTGATCCGAGGGAGACATGAGGACCTGGTTGTATCCCAAAAATCCATCTAGCAAAGATAGTCTTTTAGAACTAGAAACCTGCTATAGAATTTGTTCCATTGGAGGAACAAGGTAGTTGGCTTTATCAAATGCTCGGATTGGGTTCCGAAAATTGAAACAGAGTCGAATTTCCCACTTTTCTTCCTTACATGGACTAAATTAGAGACCCATTGCGTGTGACTAAACGAGAAAATTATCTTTGCATTTAGTAATTTATTTAGTTCTTTTTTAACAGTGGGTTCCAATTTAGGATGCATATTCCTCAATTTCCATTGAAAAGGATGCGTCTGGGGTTTCATGGGAATAACATGTTGTATGATGTTGGGGTCAAATGTTTTCAAGTCATCATATGTCCAGGAAAAAATGTCTTTAAATTATTTAACTAACTTTATAAAAGTATATCCTTCTTGCTCAGAACATCCTATTCCCAGATTAATATTTTGAGGATTATCCTTTGTTCCTAAATTAACCATCTTGTAAATCAAAGAAGAAATGTTAGTTTTACAATTTACTGTCCCTCTAAAGTTATCGTGCAAGTCATAAAATTTCTCAAGTGTTATGATAGATCTAGGGATGGAGTTTAACAACTTAGATGTATATTCAGAAGATCGAGGATCAGATATTACCATGAAATTCTGGAGGTTCTCATCATGAGTACCTTCATCAATGACTGCACCTTGGAAGGTGTCTTCCATGTGGAGAAAGTTGATGATCTGCTGGTCATCATCGAATAATCTCTAATTTGTGATGTTATCCGGGATTGACGGTCTGAAAAACAATTTAATTGAAAATGCATTAAGGGAAACACCTTCAGCGAGAAATAGTTTAGAAGCAACATTGGCCAATAAATCATCTTCTAAATTACTTAATCTAGGAATGGAATTTATGTTAAATGCTGTAAATTTTTGCATCAAACTTCATACCTCAGTTTGGTATCTTTTCAGATGTGGTGATAAGAAATGTATGGAATTTCTTACCTGCTTTACCATGATTTCTGAATCACCAAATACTATCAAATTCCGCACTTCCATATCCAAATCTTTCCCGAGTCCTTGTATAAGTGTTTCGTACTCGACCGTGTTATTGGTACATTCAAACTCTAACTGACAAGCAATAAAAGTATTATTACCTGTAGGATCGATGAGTACACAACCAACGCCTGCTCCTTCTTTGGATTTGGATCCATAAAAGTATAAGGACCATATCTGTGCGTCGTCAGAAGTACTTAGCATATTTGGCAAATATGATGTCTGGGTGTAGGTTACAAATTCAAATTGTTGCACAGGATTAGTGATAGGAGAGATTTCGGTCATGAAATTACCAAAGAAGGTATTCATTCCCCGCATTTCAAATGAATTAGCAGATGCAATGAAAGGTTCATTTGCATCATTTAGATCCGTCACGGTATGCTTAAGATAGTGTTGTCTATTTATCCTCATTTTCTTGGGTTGTCCATATTCAGACAGCCACAAGTGCGTCCAATCTGTGGCAAAGTAATCGTGCAACTGCTTCGACCAATCCTTGCTTAGGAACAAGACATAAAGTTCAGGGATATCAACAACGATAATATCAATTATCTGATGAACTTTCGGATTGGATGATAGTCTAATCAGTACGTTTTTAAGCTCACCAATTACTTTAACTTTAGTTCGATTTAGCTGAATGATTTTAAGATCAGAAGGTTTAACTTCTGCATTAATATTTTGGAAAACAGATAGAGGCATGAAGTTTGATGATGAGCCATAATCGACCATACAATTATGTACATTCCGATTAAAAATTTCAAATGTTAACAAAAAGGTGGGACATTTTTTCGAGCATTAACAACAAAATTCTGCTGAGTTTTAGTTGTTGTCCCTAAAATAGTTTTATCTACATTTGCTACAGTTTTTTCTGCTAAATCCATTTTATCTGAAAGTTCAGATGTTGTTTTAGTTTGGATTTTTTTGGCTGTATTTGAATCAATTTCTGTTGATTTCTTGTTGCTAGGATCGTTGTTTTTACTGTTTTCATCGATACTTTGAAGCATTTTCTGCAAAATAAGGGGAAATTTCAGCAGCTCAAAACCATAAATATTAGCTCTCATTTTTTTTAGATCTTCAATCAAATCATATTCTAAAACTGGGGCTGCTAAGATTTGTTTAATTTCATCTTGCTTTGATTTTTCTGGAAATGCATTTTTATTCACCTCAGAAGGGGGTTTGTTTAGTGTTTTGCTTCTTGTGTTGTAGGGGTGAACATTTTTAAAGTTTGCTTGGACAATACTATCCGATAGGTGACCAAAAAAAGGAGGAGACGAATCTTCCTCTTCCGGTACCTCTTCCTCTACTACATCTTTAGAATTATCAGGAGGGATAGAAGAAAAACTATCATGTGCTTCTAAGATGGTTTTCAAATCCTACTATAAACTTTCAAAATTTAGACCTTCTGTGGTTGGGTTTAGCCGGTTGGGAGGAAAAGGTTTTCCAAAAGGAGGTTTAAAACTTCCTTTGCTTGTTGATGTTTCCTCGAATGATCTCTTTAAGTCAACGACTTGATTGGACAATTTTTGGAAAGCTTTCTGCAAGCTTTCTAAGTCTAAATTTTCTTGTTGATTTTTAAGTTGAGGTGGCCTAGTGAGAATTTCCACTTTCTTCTTAGAAGATGAGGTTGTTTCAGCTTCACTGCTAAGATTTTCTTTTAAGCTTAATATATTGTTTTCAATTTGACTCACTTCATCAAAGGCTTCTAACAAGGTGTTCTTTTAGACCTTTTGACCCATATGGCTATATTATTGTGCAAGGCTTTAGCATAATATGTAACATTTAGACTTTCCACAGGCATCAAATCTGCAAGGATTTTATTCTTTAAAGTAAGAAATATTTGGTTAAAGTCTTTCACTTTTTCCTTAGGATTCATTTTTAGATTGGAGACTTCCATAACGAAGACTTCAGGAGATTTATCATCTCCAAATTTTTCCAAGAAACAAGTTTCAAACTTGTCCCAAGAGATGATGGTTTGGGGATGCTGAGAAAAATACCATGTGGAGGCATTTCCCTCAAAGGTATAAGGAAATAATCTACATACTACATCCTCATTCTCAACTCTTTGGAGTCTAATGGCCAACATAAATTTTTTGATGTGATCTTCAATGGATTGTTTTGAATCCAGATCAAATTTAGGCAACCACTTCTCCAGATGTTTTGGTAATGGGTGTTGAGGTCCGGGTACAACCACGGCATCTTGATCGAGCCAGGGTATGGTAGGATTGTTTTGGTTTTCCATGGGAGTTGGTGGTGTCGAAGGCTGATATGGTTCTGATGAAGAACTACCTTCTTCTGAAGATTATACTTCTAAAGAGGATGGATATGAACCAGGTGGGGAAGGTGGGATACTAGACCCTCCGACTCCAAGGATAGGTGTTTCGATAAGATTGGTAGTATTATCACCTAAAGGGTTTTGGAGAAGACCGTTGTCTTGAAGTTGTTCTCGGATATCTGACAAATCAAGGGGTTGATTAAGTGGCCTACCAGGTTGTCTGATACGGGCTAAAGCACTATGTGTTCTTATGAGTGATGGACGAACAATTTTTTGGACGTCGTCCCCTTGAGGAACTGGTGTGACTAGTTCAACGGGAATATCAGGGTTATTGATTGAGGTAGTTTTTGTTTCAAGTGTAAAATTATTGTTTGAGCGACTACTTGTTATGATAAGAGAGTGAGTGTGTGGGGGAGGAGTCTTGCAACCTCCACGTGCCATCAATTAAATTTAGTCCCTCCTTCTAGTGCCATTTGTTGATGGGTGTAAATGACACACCATCAACTGGAAGGTTAGATTCGGGCTGGGGTTGTATAATTAACCCAAGCCATTTGGTATGATCTAACCCGGCGAGTTTAATGGCTCCGTTAGCCAACTAAAGTCCTAAAAACAGTAAAATAAATAAACTAATCTAAAGATATGATTACGATAATATGTACATGAATTTAATTATTTACAAGTGTTTAAAATAGAAACATAAATATGAACATATGATATGATTATGAACAGGGTATTTACAAATTGCAAGTTTTGGTGGATGTCTTGCGAAATCAATGTTTTTGCAATCGTTTATAAAGTAGATTAAGAAACAACATATATTTTATATTTTTTGTTTAATAATTTAAAATCTAAGAACTCATAAAGATACTAATAAAACATAATTAAGAACTAGAACAAAATAACAGTCAAAGCCAATTTACACTGTCCCATTTCTTTAATAAATAAACTAATAACAAAAATAGAATATGAGTAAAACTAACCTGAGATTAGTTTTATGATGAGTTTATATCTTTGCGCAATTCAAACCCTCAACTATATTGCCTATGAGAGAAACCTGTAACAGGCTTGTGTTAACATTCCCAGAATAAACTCAAGGTATTTTTGGAGCAAAGATATAAGCACAGAGTAATAAACATATAGATCCAGTTACCTTGTAATGATGAATACTTATAGTAAAATAAATTTAATATAAAACATTCATGTAATACTTCACTTAACATCAAGCATAAATCAGTGATATTTAAATGAAATAATGATCACATATGTAATATATGAACAACAAATTACAGGCATAATTTAAAGTGATGAATAAAATGAAATATCATATGTTGATAAGACTAAAGCTATATAACATATTAAAATTCCATAATATAAAAGGAAAAACATAATGGGACAATGTCACGCTGGTCTAAATCCATGATGTGAACAACTTGTCCATACAGTCTTGAGAATTACGTGTCCATAATGCGTTCAAATCAAAGATGTCTTTAATACTAAGAATGAATAGTATTTAAACTTCTTTAGGATTCAAATGCTCATATCACACAGAATAGAGTTGAATCCACAAAAATTGGGTAATGCTACAAAAATAGCGAAAATAGTAACCACTCATGCAAGAGTTGGTTTGTTCAAATTAAACCAAAGTTTGATAAAACATAAAAAAAAGAGGAGAAACTATTGAACATTCGAGCATGTAATTGAAAGTTTTTGCTCCAAGCAATCAACAACACAATCTTCCATTCCCCGAGAATAGCAAAACTGATTTGATATATTAGAAAAAAAAACAATTACTAATTACTAATTATTATTTAAAAGAGACTGGCTATAGAATCATAGATTATGTAGCTAGTCTTATTTTTAGCAAATGAAATCAAAATTCAAATCTACCTATTTCAACTTTGACAACATAATCGAATGAAATTAAAACAAAAAGTTTTACCATTAAAAATTAGCCATAGAGGGATCTGACAGTTCAGAGTTTATAATTGCTTTGAAACTGGTCGTGTTCTTCATGATTACATTTCTATCCCTCTTGATTCATTTATTATCCCTCTCTGTATGTGCCTTGAGATCAGAGTTCTCTTGTTTTAACAGAGCCTTCTGAGTAGTCAAGGTTTTAATTTGGGCCTATAAGAGCGGACCATTTGTAAAATAACGCTCTACCTAGTCGAGGCAGCTATCACAATGTACTGGGGTGATGACAAATCGACGTGGGAAACAATCGACAAGGGGTGCTTCAATATTACCTGCGGTTTGTTCTAGATCATGTTCAATACCCAAAAACCCTTCTTTACTCTTAAGACACGAGGGAAAATTGGTAAAAAAATTATACCATTCAACATGAGTGATAACCTCTGGCCTGGAATATTGATTTTATGGTTCTTCACGAGCCAAGAAATCCTCTATCTCACAATTTGAACACTCATCGATCTCGATCAGATCGATCTCGATTAGATTGATCTCGATCAGATCGATCTTGATCAGATGATTATCCTTTCGATCTCTTAGTTTTCTAGAAATCAGACGACCCACATTCTTATTCTTGAAACTTTCATCCGTGCTCTATTGTTTCCTTCCTTTACGGAGATTCTTGATAACAAATTTAATAGTAATGTTTAAACTAGAATCGTTTACAGGCACATGAGGATATTTTTCCTTTAATTTGACAATCACTTGTTCCAAAGATCTTCCAGGTGAAAACCTACATGGTAATCCTTTATCTAGAGGGATTTCATCAATTGAATTAACGAACTGGATTTCAACCACTGGCATGTCCAATTTAGGGTTTGAAATCAAAAGAGGGTTGGCTGTAGTGTCAGCCTGGGTGAAGCCATTTCTCATCAAAAAAATATCCCAGTTGTCACCTATCTTCGACAAATGATAAACCAGTAATATTTTAATGAACCCATGGTGAAACATAATCGAATTAATGCCTTGTCACTTGTAACGCTTAGACATTTTGTAAGGACTCATCAATAATTAAAAGGGCATATCCAAATCAAACCTTATGAAATTCATAAGCAAACAAATATCATATAGAAAAGCCAGTCTGTATCGGCCTTCACATGTAACAAACTTCTTCAGAATTAAAAGTACACTATGCCATATGGGTTTTAACAGAGCGATAGGAATACCTTTTATACAAAAAGTGGTTTTACAGGAAGTCATAAATAAACTCCACGGGACCTCTTCTATTTTGGAGTTTTTAAACTACCTCTCACCTTTTGATGGGAGCCTTGTTTCTTTGCTCACGAAATCCTCTGTCAATTCCAACTGTATATATCCAATATTGGCTCTGAAGCCATCGAAGGTTTGTGAAAAATATTTTGCAACGTAGAGATTATAGCCCTTGAACTTCTTGAGGAATACCTCCCACCCATGAAACTTTAGGTCATCAATAGTGTTATCATGGGATGGAAAATATTTACATCTGCTCGGCTCGATATGGACTATGGGTGCCATTACCACTGTGACAAGTGTTATCACATTAATTTGTAAAGGGGATGCTTCCCTAGAAGTTGGACCCTTGGCGAAGGAATCAAATAAAATGGGCAAAAAAACCACAAATTGACTTATATCCTTAGTCAGAGGCGCGATGTGACCTTTTGGCACGATGTGATAAGACGCATGCAAATCTGGGCGGTCAAGATTGGTGTGGCTCACATCGATGGTCGTCGATCTTATCAGGGCTTCAACATGTGTGAAAGTTAAAACTTGTAGAGAGGGCTGGGGAAAACATCGTGGTTTTGTAAAGGTAATAAATGTCAGTGAAAGACACACATTGAGCCCAAAAGTGGGGAAGTTTCAAATCATTTTTCATAGCCCCAATATGCACATATGTTGATTATGTCCTATCCTAGGTTGACAAGTGGTTTCCCTCCTATCACTTTTGCTCCCTCCACCTGTCCTATACTCACCATCCCATCGACACTTGTCCCCTTCTTGCCTCCCGCCACCTGTGCTATCTTGTTCCACATCATCCTCATCCCATTACACCTCAACTCCAGCTTAGGTGGCCTCCCAAATCATCCTCAGTCTCCTCTTCCCATCCACACCTATCCACCTGGCCATTTTTCGTCCGCTATTCCATGCCGAGCACACCAGTCACATCGCCAGCATCCATGTCTTCTATCATGCCCCCCCCCCACAAGCATCCAGCTCAGGACCATATGGAAAAATACAAAGGTCATCAAGCCCCCTAGGTGTAGAGTTGACTTGGGTCATCCTCGATTCTGATGAAGTAGTTATTGAGGTTGGTGGTGGTGGTTGAACATCGTTTCCACCATAAATGGAAAATCAAGAAAGGGACTATTAGACAGTCAATTCATCCGTAGGTCCATTCTGAAATGCGATTTCATCTAATAAGATATAGCGTATGACAAAGGGCTACAAGCATAGTCAGATAGGAGGCATGCAGACATGATGCCTTTAATGCAGCTACTCGAGTATGATCCCGTGATTTTGTTTTGAGTATAAATACTCAGTTTTGATATTTTGTAAAAGGGGATGATGGTTGAGCTAAGCTCTTGATTCGTAAAGTTTTAATGAACACTCTGGTTTCTAGTCATGTGCATGTATTTGAGACTTCTTGTTTAATGAAATTCAATTTCCTTTCACCTCTCTGTAACGGTTGTGTTAGAACACTCGGGCATGGAGGATCCAGTCGAGGGTAGTTATGTTTTCGTGATGTAGGTTTGATCACAATGGCATTGCCACTAGTTTTAATCAGTTTTCAACGTTGTCTTTTCTTTCCATATTGAATGGATTAGTCATGGATGATCGAGTCGAGTTGATGTTATTGAGTTGTAATGTAGGTTCAATTTCAATTCAGTAGTAACTTCATTCAATTCATTGAAAATCCGAACCAAGAGGATATTGTTTCCTGGTTTTTTCATCTTTGGTCTGCTGGAAGACCGGATGTCCATAGCAGACCACTTCATTCTCCTCAAATTCTTTCTCCTACTCACCACTATATTTCAAATCACTGACTAAATTTAGATCAAGCCCTCACCTACCTATGCATTTCCAGCCCAATTTTATGAGTTAGAAAGATATAATCCTGAGTTTACATCCATTAGACCTCCCCTTAATTTATTCATTGTGACATACAACCTAATGGGTATTAGGCTTACCTCTGCCACAATCCAGAGGTGACTTCTGGTGATCATATTTATAGTGCCATTGTCGGGGATGAATTGAAGATTTTCCCTGGGATTGGACGACAAGTGCATCATAACCCAATACATCAAGATTGCAACTATGCACCTGGCGACTCCAATGTGGTGACTCCGTTGATGTGAATCCACATGCGACTCCATTGTTTCATTTGTGGCTTCCAGAGGCAGACACATGAGATCTACTCCATAGCTTCCTTTGGCAATGCCTGAAGCTGACCCAGAGAAAATTATCAGAAAGGGAAAGGCCCTTCATCAAGGTACTTCTACTGTTGAACCAAGTATTTCTGATGATTTTCATTATCCTATAAGAACTCCGATTTTTTCTTTTCAGCCTTCTATTATACCTTCTATTGGAGTTTCCTGAACTTTGAATTTTGGGAGTGTTCCTATTGATTTTCCCCCTCCTGGTTTGGGATTGGAGGGGGAAAGCCTTGTCACTCCACTCTCCCCTGAAACTATACCACGGTTTAGACCCATGACCTTAGAATATTTTCCTACCCCAGGATTTACCACTCCTCCTCTTATTATTGTTGCCGCTACCACAGAGAGGGAAACCTCAGTTCCCTCAAGACCTCTAGCTTCTTTTCCAGTCTCCCCTATCCAAACCCCTTCCCCTCCTGGTTCTCCTCCAACTACCATCCCTATGGAAGGTGCTAATCCTCCTAGAAATAGAATGGATGTCATAGAGGCTGCTAGATATGCACCCCTGGTCTTACCTCAGCCCATGAATTTTGTACCTTCTTGAGATTACCTAAAGTATATTCCCAAGTTCATTGGAGAAGAAGACATAATTGATGAAGAGAATATTGCCTCCTTCTACAGTTATGCAGATAATCTGAATATTGAAAATGAAGATGTCTGGATGAGAGTCTTTGTCTAGAGCCTTGATGGTGAGGTTAGAAAATGGTTCAGAGGTTTGACCCCTGGATCCATTGTTGGGATTGAGGCTCTAGATGATTCCTTCTTGAAATAGTGGGGGGATACAAAAGAATTTATGTATTATATCACAGAGTTTGGGTCCCTGAAGAGGAAAGAGGGAGAATCTGTCTCCGATTTCTCCAAAATATTCAACAAGATGTACAATAAAACCCCTGTCGAGATAAATCCTTATGAAGCCTCTGCCAAAATTACTTATGATAGTGCTTTTGACCTCGACTTCTGCCTCATGTTAAGAGAAAGAAGAGTTGCTTCCTTAGCTCATATGCAAGATACAGCCTTGGAAGTAGAGTCCAATGTGTTGGTAGTTGACAGACTTAGGAATAAAGCTGATAGAGATAGAGGAAGGGGAAGATATGAAGCCTCAACCTCCAGTTCCTCTATTTCCCCCCCTCAAATGGATGAAGTAACCAAGTTACTAAAATCACTTTCAACTAGAATGGAAAGACTAGAAGTAGAGGGGAAGCCGACATACACAAATCCTCAAAATGTTGATAACAGAAGCAACTTCAGGAAGCCGAACAACAATGCTCCTCAAATTATGCCAAGGGAACAAAGGTACAGAGATAGAAATGATTAGAAAATCCAAGCTCCTCTTCAAAATAACCTTGTTGCTGATGATGAAGGAGAGGGGGAAGAGATAGATCCTTAAATCCATTTTCTTGGAGACACCTCCCCGTTTCCCCATTTAACTCAATCCGCATAAGAGGAGTCTCTCATGGACAACCAGATAAATGAGCTGAGTAAAGGGGAGAAGGCCAATAACAATCCCAATAAATATAACCTTAGGTCTATGAAGAAAGAAGGGAAGTATGACATCCCTGATCAACCTTCTAGAGAAAGGAAGCCTGGTAAATATGAAACAAACAACAACAAGGAAAAGAAAGCTCAGAATCCCTCACCAATAGCCAAAGATCCTTCCCCAGAAGTGAGGGAAACTCTGAAACTCCTCTCCTCTTTCAACTTTGAGCATGAAATTCAGAAAATCAGAATCCCCATACCACTTTTAGAGCTATTCAAGCATGAATATTTCAAAAAAATCCTCTCTAAACTGTTGTTGCCTGAGCCCCCAAATCATCCCTCAGACTCAATAAATCTCCAAGATGAAAAACCAACAGTCATCTTAGGTCCTATGGTAGAATATAAATATGATTCATCCCCTCCCTTCTATACATCCCTAAATATACATGATAAGGTGTTGCATAACTGTTTGATGGACTCAAGAGAATCTCATAATCTCATGCCCAAAACGATCATGGAGGAACTCGGATTGGAGATTACAAAGGGTTATCATGATTTGTATTCTTTTGATTCAAGAAGGGTACAATGTCTTGGGGTCATCAAAGATATGGTAGTGACCTTGTTTTAATTGCCAATGAAAAGTGTGGTCATGGATATTGTGGTGGCCAGTGTTCCCCCCAAGTTTGGCATGTTATTGTCAAGATCTTGGATAAAGAAACTTGGGGGAGCCTTGCAGATGGACCTCACATATGATACCATTCCAGTCTTTGGAGGGGAACATAGAAGAATGTATAGAGAGACTCAGTTGGCCTACATTATTAGTGATGAAGCAGACCCCACTAATCACCCTATCTTTTCCCTTGATACTGATTTGGGATCCATCTTATTGCAGCTTACCGATGCCCCTGCACTCTCTCCTGAAATCAGAAAGCATCCCACTCTTTGTGAAGATTCTTCTCTAATTACCTTTGTGTGGAAAATGTTATTTGATGGAGCCTCTTCTAGAGAAGGTGTTGGTGGTGGAGTTGTGTTTGTTTCCCCTGCTCAGGAAACTATATCTCTATCATACAAATTAGAGTTTGAAACTACCAACAATGTGACAAAATATGAAGCTCTTATTTTTGGATTGAGAGTCGCAAAAGACAAGGGGATTAAGGATATATCAGTGTTTGGCGATGCTGATTTGG
Organism: Picea mariana; assembly: GCA_032191745.1. Taxonomy (NCBI): domain Eukaryota; kingdom Viridiplantae; phylum Streptophyta; class Pinopsida; order Pinales; family Pinaceae; genus Picea; species Picea mariana. The sequence goes on along the minus strand of JASDQU010107059.1, from coordinate 133,327 downwards.
TTGTCCAGCAGATCATAAATAATTATCAAACCCAACACCCTCGGCTTAGAAGTTACCAAAATGAAGTATGGGACCTGATTGACAATTTTTTATTAGCTTTCAACATTTCATTCATTCCAAGAGAGGAAAACACAGTGGCTGACTCTTTGGCTTCCTCAACAAGTAATTTCAGAATCCCTCTGCCACCTAAGCTTAGGTATGACATAGAAGTAAAATATATACCCTCTATACCTGACAATGTCAAGCATTTGAAAGTGTTTGAGGACGATCTTGAAGTCAAATGATTTCTGGAAATTGTTGAGAAGTTTTAAACATTGCATATTGATTAGGACCAAGATTCTGTAAATAGTCCCCATGCTAATGAGTTGTTGAGTAAAATTGTTGATCATCACAATGTCCAGTTACCCAACAATCACGTCCCCAAGGAACTAGTCCCTTTAGGAAGATTATTTGACAGAAATGATGTGGAAGTAAAGGGTAAAATCTCAAATGATGATGTTGATGTGGCTGAGTGAAATATTGGCACAAAGCAGGATCCAAAATTTGTCAAATTGTCAAGCAGCCTATCAAGAGAGAAGAGGGCCGAGTATACTGATCCATTAAAATAATTTTCTGATGTGTTTTCTTGGACCTATGAAGACCTCAGAACATATGACACCAGTTTCATTGAACACAAGATCCCACTGAAGGAGGAGGCCAAACCATTTAGGCAGAAGTTGAGACAAATAAATCCTATGTTACTGCCTATTATGGAAAGGGAGGTGAATAATCTTTTAGATGCTCAGATTATTGTTCCTTTGAGATATTTTGAGTGGGTAGCCAACTTGTTCCTAGTGAGAAAGAAGAGTGGATAAATCAGACTCTTTGTCGATTTCATAAATCTGAACAAGAGCTCTAGGAAGGACAATTACCCGCTGCTAAAGACGGAACACATATTATAGAGGGTAACTGGTGCATCTGGGATTTCCATGATTGATGGATTTTCTGGATACAATCAGATCTTTGTCCTACCTAAAGACAGAGAAAATACAACCTTCACCACTCCTTGGGGCACATTCATGTATGACAAAATTCCATTTGGATTGATGAACGCAGGAGAAACCTTTCAGCGAGCCATGGACATCACCTTCATTGGGGAGAAGGATAAATTTGTGGTCATCTATCTGGATGATATAACAATCTTTTCCATATCTAATAAAGAACACTGTTGTCATTGTTGGAAGATTGGTTGTTGTCATTGATGTCAACCCTAGTCATGGGTTTTGGACCAGAAGATTGATGAAGTTATTTGGACATGAAGGAAAATGAACATGTAGATACAACA
>JASDQU010107059.1:113071-124509 GCA_032191745.1 Picea mariana | reverse complement strand
AATCCCGACGAGTTTTTCAAAACTACTTACATTCACCCATGCCATTATGACCCTTATCACGACAAGATTGCGCAATGGCTGGAGGATTTGTACAACAAGAATATCCGAGGAAATGGTAAGAACATGCTTACTTTGTTTTTAGATGATGATTATGAAAGTAAGTGTGATATGTTCCTATCATTTGTTGATATGTTACCATTCTTATTAGTAATGCTTGATCTTGTTTCCATTGCAGGATTAGAGTTATTCCGATGGCTACATTGGAAACATGACTTCACATAGTATCCTGATTTGTTCAATAGTTAGGGTAGGTTTAGGAATAGGTTTTCTTTCAGTTTGATTTCTCACTATTTCTCTTTGTAATAATGCAGTCATGAATGCAAGTGGGCGCACCACGAGAACCATAATACGGCTGTTGTCAGGGAAGTCCTCTTGATCCTTTTTCTCTTTACTTCTAGTTGAACGTTTATTTTCAGAAATGCAATATCGTCATGAAAATCTTAAATGGAAAGTAAAGAGATAAATAAATCTAAATCAACCCTGACCCTAAGTACCATGAGTAAGACTGCTTTCTCATCAATAGGATTTTCCATTTCTTCCTTTCGTTTTCCCAAGGGATTTGTTGCATGAGGTTTTTAGAAGCACCTTTTGTACATATTTTGTTTTTTGTTTTTCTTGTTTGGATTTCTTTGCTTTCCGATTTTTTCTTCGCTGGTATGTTTTGATTTCTCCCTTATGCTTACCAGTTTTTTATTTTGGAAATACACATACCTACATGTTGAACTGGTCAGGCAAAGAAAACATAAAATCCTTTCTCTAAAATAACTGCTGAGAAATTGTGTAAAGATCAATTATATACTTCTGGAATTTACATCTGTGTTGCCAAAGACTGTTGTTTGAAAGAAGTTAGTTGATTTCGATCTCTGAGTAAAGTTCACCATGATCATCTATTATCTTTTTACGCTATCCCTATTCCGTAAAGGAATGACTCAGAGGATGTCTCCTTGTCTTAGGAAGTTGTTTTTGTAAATAAAACATCTCTGGATCTAAATAAAGGATAGTTCTAAAAAAAAAAAAAATCTGATGAGGTCTGAAAAAATATGTTAAAATATCATGATTTTCATCGTCACCCCGCTCAAATATATATCTATGAAAAAACAAAACAAAATAAATTATTAATAAGAGTTGTGGGAAGTGCTTGTAGACCCGTCGGGATACTGAACAGGTCTGCTGGAAGCGGGTAAATGCATGCATGGCGCCAAGACAACTTCGCCGGGGTACTAAATAGGCCCGTTGGTAGCGAAGCAATGTCGGGTATATGAAAAATTGCAAAAAAGAAACCTCTTTAATGTCCTTTATGCTGATCCAGAACTTCTTGGCAGGATACAGATGTAGGAGTGGGTTAAATGGAAACCCTGTCGAGGCTATAGATGCCTGCTGGCAGCAGTGGCCATGCCAACTGTATTGAAGATTTTATCTTTAATATCGTGACTAGCTGATCTTAAGATTGTTATCAGTTTTCATCTTTTAAAACACTGCTAGAATAGTTGGTTAATGATGATGTTTATACGATTTTCTGGTTGTTATTTTTGAGTTGAAATTATCTTTGCTGTCCTAATCTGAATTTTCTTCTTTTGGCAGAGATAACTACTTCTACCAGTGTGTCACCATTGTTGGCAGCCAATTAACAATTTTTTCATTGTCTTGTAAGCTGCCTACACCAATGTTTTGCAAACATCGATTTTTCGTCGCAATTTTCAAATGAACGACACTTTTATTCCTTGCGCCTTTTTACACACTTATTTTCGTTTTGTTTTCACGACTGTAAGCATGAAAACATTGGGTCTTTCAAAGCCGCATTAGAATCACTATTCGAACTGTCACGATCCTTCCTGTCAATATGCATATTGCACTTACTTTTTACTTGTCGTTATGCAACTGGCAGAACTTTCGAACTATACTCATTGGATGTTTTTGTATTGATTGTGTGTCGTGGTTTCATTGAGTTTGTAATACATTGGCATTTGGATTTGCATTTTTATTTGATCTACTTGACCTTTGGTTTCATGAAAGTGCATAGAGGTTATGATTAAATTTTTATATGTGTCTTTTGATATAATTTCTATGTTAATGTTTTCACAACTATTGGCTTGTTGATTATACAAAAACCCATTGGTACATTGGCTAAACGCTTGATGTGAGCTGTTACAATACATTGGGGCATGGTTAATATTTGATTCTAGTTGAATGATGTATGATATAAAACTTTGGTGTAACGTCGATTGCACGCCTTGGTTTATACACTCACCATTGGTTTCATTGGTCGGCTAATTCACATAATTATTGAACTATGCTATAATGGGTAGAATAGCTATGTAAACTGGCGATTGTACTAAGAGTAATGACTGTTCTGCATGGGCCGAAATAACTCCACTACCCTCGCACACTTTGGCATTAACGCTTGCCCCCTTACCAGGTTACCCCTGTTGATTTTTGGGAAAATTTCTGGGTTTTGAGTCTTGCGTATACCTTGTCCAAACCCTATCCAAACCCCTGTCCACTGTATGTTCTCTCCTAGCTTCTGAAGGGTGATTTGAACCCCCATGGTGTTCAGAGTCGGTTTTGGTTTCATTTTTGCCAGAGAAGACTGCTTAAGACTGCCCCTGTAATTGCCCCTAGAGTCATGTTTTTGCGTGAGCGATTCTGGGCAAACGGTTCTGAATTAGATCAAACCGTTGAAAACCAAGAACCGTTTTTAGCCCCTTTACCTTCATCGCGGGTGGTTTCCCCAGAAATTGTTTTTTTAGAGAGTTCTAGCTCGTGTTTTAGAGGTCATTTCTCAGATCTCCTCAATGGCTGAAGGGAACGTTTTGGGTTGTGTGTATTTGTTGAAATGTTTTCTCCAAACCTGAGCCACAACAACTCTCTCACTCGTTCAGCCATGTGTCTTTGCATCCTGTTGAACCCTTGATCAATTCAAAGGGTATTCAACCAGTCTGTCAGCATTTTTTTTTACATCTACAAGACAAGGAACTATGCAAGCTTATCACTTAAATCTCAGGAGCTTACTGCTATATTCTTAGTAGTGAGGGTGTATTGCAGTCTTGTTTTGAAATAGGATATACACACAGTGCTTGATTCTGTAACATTAGCCACCACTTTGTGGGTGATTTACATGATACGTTTCAAGTTGAATGTAACACATGACGAATATTTGGATAGTTCTCAATATATTATGTGGTGATTTCATGTGCTACACTTGCACTTTGTGTCCATCCAATGACATCCCATATTATTGTAAACATGATACTTCGGAAGCCAGCCAAGCAGCTGAATCTCAGAGGTGTATGGTACCCTTGTTTCGACAAATCGGGCGTTGCCTGAACAGTTCACACTTCCAGGTAGCTGAGTGTGCTTTGTTTCTATGGAACAATGATTATATTATAAATTTGATGTCACAACACTAATATGAAATATTGCCATTGATTTTCCCTACTCTGGAGAAAAATGTAAGAAACCACTGGAGTATGCTTGTGAACAATTTGACTTGGAATGTGAGAAAGATGTTGATGGATATGAACCAAGAGATTTTTCAAGAATGCCAGCATAGGTTCCATGAAGAGGAAAAAAAGGCAATACGCACACAAGAGAAGCACGAAATGACATGGCAATGTTTGGAAGCAGTTGCTGCTTGAAAAGCTTTGTCTTGCAGGTAAGTTTCTCTTGAGGAGGTCTTTTGGTCGAAAACTACAAACTGAAACAGAGTTTTGGGCATTTTGTGTTTACCTTGAAGTTGTTGCAGCTTTTCCACAGCCTCACGTGATGCAAAATACAAAGATTGTTGAACCATTCACATCCCATTATATGTTTGCATTGGGTATTGCAAGGTTTTTCAGTTGTGCACATTGGGTCCTCCAGGTTTTGGATAGTCACAGTTATTTGTTGATTGCTTGGGGCCATGGCTTGTGGCCATCCATGGTACTTTTGGAAGAAATTGTTCATACTTTTATATTGGTAGACCTCTCTTTTAAAGTGTTGTAGGTGGGCAATTAGTGCTGCAGCTTCCTTCAGGAGTGGTGTGATTTCAATCTAATTGTCCTGCTGAAGTTGCTAAGGAACTGGTGTATGCTTTGGATCCAGTGACAAGACTTTTCATCTTTAATTCCCTACAATCAATTCTAGATAGATTTATTGATATGCAAAACAGATGGATGTAGGACTTTTACCTCTATATGGATGGATTTTGTATATGAGTTGAATTAGTACCAAAGATTTATTTGATATTCATTTTGATTGAAATAGATTCAATTATGATTTTGTTTGTTCTAAATTAGCATAGTAGTTTTGGTTTGTTGTGATTTAAATGATTTGCTTTGTTTTTAATTAGTAATCAAATATTTGTTTTAATAATTTGAATATATTTCTGTTAGTTTTAATAGATTTAAAACAATTATGTTCTCAAATTAGACCAGCTACATAATCAGAGGATTCTGTAGCTAGTCTATAGAGTTAGATTTTTATTGTTTTATTAATAAAATGTCTCTCTAACTTGTCCATTTCTGACCTGTTTCAGGTAAATTCGAATTGCATGAGGCATGCTGGACAGTTCAAGAGATATTTGGGTGTTTTAGTTTTACTTTAGATTCTTAGTTTAGTTAAAATTGGGATATCTTCCCAGATTTTATGTAAACAGTTTTATAACGTCCACAGGGAGGTTTTACCCTGTGGAAAAACTTATAAATACTTATTATTTTTGTAATAAGGATCATCCTCATTCGTGGGAGAATAAGGATATGGAATTTTAATACAGGCTGAGACATAATTTGATGTTCTGCTACAGCTTTAGCTTTTCATAATATCAATATTTTGTTTCATGTTTATGTGTATCAATTTGCATTTGGTTAATGACTACTTTAGCTATCTTAGTCTTTTGCAAATGATATGATTTAATCAATATAATCCATATCTGATTTCTTCCAGTGTATAAAAAAAACATAGCAATTACTTGATTCAATTTGTGAATGACAGATTTCTCTTCTTCATCAATTGAATTATTAGTATAAGTTTTTGCATAACAGTTTTACCTAATTGCAGAGATTTATAAATCTTATAATTGTTATGATTTTTTATGTCTTGTTTGTCCTGTAAACCAACTCAAAGAGCATTGCAGCTATCATTTACGAAAATATTCTGGATTATCCGATGCGAGTTTCCTTCCTCCGACCAACGTCGAAGTCATCATACACAGGACAAATCTGGAGCGTTTCCAGGTCAGTTTGTCATTTTTTTTGTTTAATGTATTTGTTAGTAGTTTAGTTTAGATATAAGTTTAGTTAGATTTATGGTGAGAATTAGTATATTAGATTGTTTAATTTCAGTAATTTTTATTTCTCGTTCATAAAATCATAAAATCAACAAAAATATCTTTCTCTGTCTTAGGGCAGAAAGCAAATGAATTTTTCAGGTTTTAATCAAATCTGTAAATTGTAGATATTGTATATTTTGTGAATAAGTCATATTGCAATTAGTAGTTAGACAGTTAATTAATTAGTAGTTTGTAAATAGTAGATTAGTTTAGTTGTTTAGTTTTAGTTAGATTAGTTAGTTTAGATTAGTTTTCTCTTTGGTTTTCTTAGGACCTTAGAATGGCTAACGAAGCCGTTAAACCTGTCAGGGTGGTTCATTCCAAACGGCTTGGGTTATTAGACAACCCCGGACTGGTTCCACTCTCTCAGTTGACGGACGGTCGATTTCGCCCGTCAACAGGAGCTTGGAGGGTGACAAATTTTTTGATGGCCCTATAAATGGGCACTTCCTGAAAATATTTTTTATTTGAAGCTGCAGTCGGCATCCCACCATTGTAATTACCGTTCTGTTTTTTATTTGTTTTGTTTTCTAGTAGGAGACTCCAACCCAACAGTAAGGCACTAAAACTACATAAACGTTCTTGGCTTCTCACAGGGAGCAAGCCATCCCCCATGGATCCTAATGTTATCACATTAATTTGTAAAGGGGATGCTTCCCTAGAAGTTGGACCCTTGGCGAAGGAATCAAAGAAAATGGGCAAAACACCCACAAATTGGCTTATATCCTAAGTCAGAGGCGTGATGTGATAAGACACGTGCAAATCTGAGTGGTCAATATTGGTGTGCCTCAGATCGACGGTCATTGATTATATCGGGGCTTCAACATGCACGAAAGTTAAAACTTGTAGAGTGGGCTAGGGAAAACACCGTGGTTTTGTAAAGGTGTTGCATGTTAGCGAGAGACACACATTAGGCCCAAAAGCAGGGAAGTTTCAAACTGCTTTTCACAGCCTCGATATGCACATGGGTTTATTATGTCCTATCCTGGGTTGACAAGTGGCCTCTCTCCTATCACTTTCTCTCCCTCCACCTGTCCTCCACTCACCGTCCATCGACACTTGTCCCCTTCTCTCCTCCCACCATCTTTCATATCTCATACCACATCATCCCCGTCCCATTACACCTCAAATCCCACTTAGGTGGCCTCCCACATGATCCTCAGTCTCCTCTTTCCATCCATACCTTTCCACCTGGCCATTTTCCATTCGCTATTCCATGCCGAGCACACCAGTCTCATCGTCAGCATCCATGTCTATTGCCACGCCCCCCCCCTCGAAAGCATCCAGCTCAAGACCAGATGAAAAAATACAGAGGTCGTCAAGCCCCACAGGTGCAGAGTTGACTTGGGTCATCCTCGATTTCGATGAAGTAGTTATTGAGTTTGGTGGTGGCAGTTGAACATCATTTCCACCATAAATGGAAAATCAAGAAAGGGACTGTTAGACGGTCAATTCATCCGAAGGTCCATTCTGAAATGTGATTTCGTCTGACAAGAGCTAGTGTCTGACAAAGGGCTACACACACATTTGGACAGGAGGCATGCAAACGCGATGCCTTTAATGCAACTACTCGAGTATGCTCCTGTGATTTTGTTTTGAGTATAAATACTCAGTTTTGATATTTTGTAAAAGGGGATGATGGTTGAGCTAAGCTCCTGATTCATAAAGTTTTAATGAACACTCTGGTTTCTAGTCATGTGCATGTATTTGAGACTTCTTATTTAATGAAAGTCAATTTCCTTTCACCTCTCTATAATGGCTATGTTAGAACACTCTGGCATGGAGGATCCAGTCGAGGGTAGTTATGTTTTTTTGATGTAGGTTTGATCAAGTAGCATTGCCACCAGTTTTAATCAGTTTTCAACATTGTCTTTTATTTCCATACTGAATGGATCGGGCATGGATGATATAATCGGGTTGTTGTTATTGAGTTGTGATGTATGTTTGATTTCAATTCAATAGTAACTTCATTCAATTCCTTGAAACTCCGAACCAAGAGGATATTGTTTCCTGGGTTTTTCATCCTTGGCCTGCTGGAAGACCGGATGTTCGTAGAAGACCACTTCATTCTCCTCAAATTCTCCCCCCTACTCACCACTATATTTCTATTCACTGACTGAAGTTAGATCAAGAACTCACCTACCTGTGCATTTCCAGCCTAGTTTTCTGAGTTAGAACGATGTAATACTGAGTCTACATCCATTAGACCTCCCCTTAATTTATTCACTGTGACATACAAACTGATGGGTATCAAGCTTACCTTTTCCGCAATACAGAGGTGACTTCTGGTGCTAACAACAAGGATGCAACAAAAATCACCTAGGATAGGTTTGGGTTCCCAACGAACGAGCAACATTAACAGGTTTGAGCGGAAAGTGAAGGCATGAAAATAACAAAGTTTGGGTGCTATCATAATTCAGATATGAGAGTTATGGAGAATGAAAACCAGAGGGTTCATAGAATTCCAAACCATCTCTCACGATGAGTGCCAAACCTATGGAGTAGAAAACCCTATGGGTATAACGAATAGATTCATTAATGTTTTGGGCCAGCAAGGTAAGGAGAAAACACAAGTACAACATGCCTGTACTTGTTTGCATGCAATCTGATATGACATTTAAAATCATGAGAATAATATCAACAGTTAACCAAGGTTATTCATGCATCAAAACATTTCAACAATGAACTATCAAACCATTGAATTCATAACTACCATGATAAAACAAAAATTTCGATAATGGACCAATCAACCATTTCACAAGATTTGAAATTTAATCACATATGGGTGAATTTTAAAACGATATTTTTAAGGTAAAAGATTTTGAAACCAAACCAAGTTTTATGTTTCAATTCATGCTTACAGTCATGAATTAAAAATAAAACAAACTAAAATGCAAACGATAAAAACTCAACAAGGTAAGCTTTAATCCAATCATCGTTTCAAAACTCAGAAATATAAACATTTATAAATGGGAGGTGATGGCAGCTACAAAAAGGTGTAATCTCTTTCGATCATGATAAGTATCGAAAATCAAGTGTGGCTTCCAATAGAATCGAAAATACTTTCATTAAAACAAATTGAATTTCCACAAAATACCTTAGCGTTGGCCATGGTGATAGAAAATAAAATACTGAAAGTTGGAAGGATGTGTAGTATATGAACAATTGTTGCATGATGACCTTTAGAAACACACATATTCTTAATCAATTAGGGTGACTAAAAAAAATGAAAAAATTAACTAAAACCATAAAATACATTAGAATTTGATGAAACCAACTTGATGTATAATACCTAGCTTTGGGCCATGCTGAGCAGAATTGGAAAGCCAATGGTTGTAGGGATAAATCGTCCAACAACCTATGGTCTAGAAAAATAATGATAACATCTTGTTATGTGCTATTGTAGTCTCATATGAACTTGAATCTAGTGAAACATGCCTAATGAATATGGAATGCCAAAGGGTGCATGGATCATTGATATCTACATATTTGGTGGAAGTGGTGCATGGAAATCATGTTGCAAGTGTTCCTAGGTCATCAAAATACATGCAACCATGGAGCGAACAATAGGTGCATGTAAAGTGGCAGCGACATTAGGATTGAATAACAAACTTCTCAAATGTTACAAATATTGACACAATTTAATTACACTATTATATTGAACAATTAAATCACATCATACTTAAATATTACCTACTCCTTGCGGCCAACCTCAATCACAACAAGAATGTTATAACTAAGTTGGATGAGGTAAACAACATGCATATTAATGAACAATTTTTTTTATTAATTAAATATTAAAAACCACCTTATAAATATTGTGATCAACATGATTACATGATAATTACCTTAAAAATCATTATAATCCATTGAAAGTCACTTAGTGATTACTTGTGTGTGAGTGCTCACCATTGAACATGTGGTGATAACCACTATGCCAACCATCCATGTCAACTCAAGACTATTTAAAGTACTAATACAAAATACATGTTGATCTACTAAGATGGGAGATAAGGAGTGTGACTCATGTTCACAAGACATAATAGTGTCTCTATTTTAGCATTGCAAACAAACAACTCAATAGGATTGCATACATATAAAATTGAACAAAAATATCATAGAAAATAATATAGCTTTATGATTTAACTAATATTACCTCTTGATTGACCTCATTGAGTTAGTTTCAACACCAATGTTGGGAATAGAACAAATGAGATCAACACTTACCTATACATAAACAATTAACAAACATTCAATAGATCTTAAAAAACAATGCAATGAATTAATTTTATCAACAAATAAATAGATCACATATAAGCATTTAGAAAACATTAAAGGGGAATATTTAACACCATGAAAATTACCCTTATGTTTGGTAGTTGTTGTGACATTCAACTATGTGTTTATAATGGGGTTAACAACCTATGTATAAACCATTAGAAGTTGCTATTATAATTTGGCTATAAACAAAGAAATAAACTAAGTTATTAACTAGTGTGTGCAATAGAAATGTTGGATGTTGTGGCCACCATGATGCTCACTTATGCAATGGGGGTGGCCACATGAATACTGTGGGGTGGATAAGATAGAGCAAAATCCATAGGTTTAAAGCCTAGATATTATCTTTATAAACACTTTAAGAAAAAATCAATGTGAAAAAAAATCACTTGAATAGTTACAAATCCAAAAACATTAGTACATATAAATGTACTTACCTTGCTCAAGAATCCATCATGGGAAACATGAGGTGAAGGGATCTACAAAATATGGCCAAAAAAAGTGCAGGGATGTGAATAAAAAATATGTTTGTTCACCTCTATTTTTAGATGGCTACCCATCCCTTCCATGAGAGGAATGATGAGTGTCATTGCTAAACATTGGCCTCATCCTACATCTAGATGATGGTATCGACTAGTGAGTGCCCTAAATAATGGTGGCATCATGCACCATTGTCCACATGAGGAGGAGCAAAGTTTCTTATGTTTATGGAAGCAAATGAGGTGAATGTGAAACTACAACCTATGTAAACTCCTACGATGTTAGGGGATTGGGTGGTTTGGATTTATGTACCTTGCAAAGGGTCGATGTTGTCGCATACCCAAACCTAAACCCCTACAATGCTAGGAACTGAATTAGCATGCTTTCCTAACACATACTCTACATATAGTTTTCTAAAAAAATGTAATGATATTTCCCTTTCAAAAACCATCTACCACATATATTGGTGTGAGTGTTTATCAAAATTTAAATATATCCATTTGTTATTCTTTAACTTATTTATGACTTAATAATTCAACCCAAATTCATATTTAAGATGCTTTTGAACTCTATAAAATGTTATATGATAAAGCGTCTCACTAGCATGGGTAATATAAATACCAATAATACCATCTAGGGTTTCAATAAGTGTCTAGGGTTTCAGTAAGTGTGCATCCAAGTGAGTTCCCAACCCAAGAAACATTACTCAAATATCTAGGGCCCACAAAATATGATTTTTTCATTTCAATCGAGGATAATGGGGTATTTCCTTGAACATCCAAGCTTTAGGATTTATATTCAAATTTTAGTGTTTGCATTAGGTTTATGGATTTTTCATATTTTGAACTTTAAGTCTTAAGGGTTTGGAACATTCTTCACTTTTATATTCAAAGTAATGTAATGAAATATTGGAAAAAAATAAAATAAATCAATTAACTGTTAAATGTTTATGAAGATTAAATACAATAAATGCAAAAAAAAATGTTTCCAATCTTAAAGTTATTGGCAAATCAACCTCTAAATTGAATCTATCAACAAATCTGAGTGATGAGGAAACCTTGTTTTTCAAATTGCTAGCACATAGAGGAATTTTTTTATTATTTTTATATATATAATTAAAAAAAAAATTAATGTTTATAGATATAAAATGTAAAATAAATTTCAACTTAAAAATTAAGGAATTTTAATGTTTTTTAGATTTTCACTTATGTGTAATTTTAATAAATCTCCATTTTTAATGAAAATTTATTTCTTTTAATGTAATTTTTGTATGGTTGTGTTGAGAGATGCTCTACTCCAGTATGGAGGAGATGTT
>JASDQU010107059.1:65440-76368 GCA_032191745.1 Picea mariana | reverse complement strand
GTGACTGGCATGCTCGGCATGGAATAATGAACGAAAAATGGCCAGGTGGACAGGTGTGGATGGGAAGAGGAGACTGAGGATTGTGTGGGAGGACACCTAAGATAGATTTGAGGTGTAATGGGATGGGGATGATGTGGAACGAGATAGCATAGGTGGTGGGAGGCAAGAAGGGGACAAGTGTCGACGGGATGGTGAGTATAGGACAGGTGGAGGGAGCGAAAGTGATAGGAGAGCGGCCACTTGTCAACCCAGGATAGGACATAATCAACACATGTGCATATCGGGGCTGTGAAAAATGATTTGAAACTTCCCCACTTTTGGGCCCGATGTATGTCTCTAACTGACACGTAGCACCTTTACAAAACCATGATGTTTTCCCTGGCCCTCTCTACAAGTTTTAACTTTCACACATGTTGAAGCCCCGATACGATCGATGACCATCGATCTGACGCACACCAATCTTGACCACCCAGATTTGTGCACGTCTTATCACATCATGCCGAAAGGTCACATCGCGCCTCTGACTAAGGATATAAGCCGATTTGTCATTTTTTTTCCCATTTTATTTGATTCCTTCGCCAACGGTCCAACTTCTAGGGAAGCATCCCCTTTACAAATTAATGTGATAACACTTGTCACAGTGGTAATGGCACCCGTATTCCATATCGAGCTGAGCGGATGTAAATATTTTCTATCCCATGACGACACTATTGATGACCTAAAGTTTCATGGGTGGGATGTATTCCTCAAGAAGTTCAAGGGCTATAATCTCCAAGTTGCAAAATATTTTGCACAAACCTTCGACGGCTTCAAAGCCAATATTGGATATATACAGTTGGAATTGACAGAGGATTTTGTGAGCAAAGCGACAAGGCTCCCATCAAAAGGAGAGAGGTAGTTTAAAAACTCCAAAATAGAAGAGGTCCCGTGGATTTTATTTATGACCTTCTGTAAAACCACTTTTTGTATAAAAGGTATTCCTATTGCTCTGTTAAAACCCATATGGCATAGTCTACTTCTAATTCTGAAGAAGTTTGTTACGTGTGAAGGTCGATACGGACTGGTTTTTCTGTATCATATCCGTTTTCTTATGAATTTCATAAGGTTTGAGTTGGATATGCCCTTTTACTTATTGATGAGTCCTTACAAAATGTCTAAGTGTTGAAAGTGACAGGGCATTAATTTGATTATGTTTCACCATGGACTCATTAAAATATTGATGGTTTATCATCTTTCGAAGATAGGTGACAACTGGGAGATTTTTTTGATGAGAAATGGCTTCACCCAGGCTGGCACTACAACCAACCCTCTTTTGATTTCAAACCCTAAATTGGACATGCCAGTGGTTGAAATTCAGTTCGTTAATTCAATTGATGAAATCCATCTAGATAAAGGATTACCGTGTAGGTTTTCACCTGGAATATCTCTGGAACAAGTGATTGTCAAATTAAAGGAAAAATATCCTCATGTGCCTGTAAACAATTATAGTTTAAACATTACTGTTAAATTTGTTATGTGGAATATTCGTAAAGGAAGGAAACAATAGAGCACGGATGAAAGTTTCAAGAATAAGAATGTGGGTCATCCGATTTCTAGAAAACTAAGAGATCGAAAGGAAAATCATCTGATCTCAATTGATCTAATCGAGACCAATGAGTGTTCGAATTGTGAGATAGAGGATCTCTTGGCTCGTGAAGAACCATAAAATCAATATTCTAGGCCAGAGGTTATCACTCATGTTGAACGGTATGATTTCATAACCAATTTTCCCCCGTGTCTTAAGAGTAAAGAAGGGTTTTTGGGTATCGAGCATGATCTGGAACAAACCGCAGGTAAGATTGAAGCACCCCTTGTCGATTGTTTCCCACGTCGATTTGTCATCACCCCAGTACATTGTGATAGCTGCCTCGACTGGGTAGAGCATTATTGTACAAATGGTCTACTCTTATAGGCCCAAATTGAAACCTTGACTGCTCAGAAGGCTCTGTTAAAACAAGAGAACACTGATCTCAAGGCACATACAGAGAGGGAGAATAAATGAATCAAGAGGGATAGAAATGTAATCATTAAGAACACGACCAGTTTCAAAGCAATTATAAACTCTGAACTGTCAGATCCCTCTATGGCTAATTTTTAATGGTCAAATTTTTTGTTTTAATTTCATTCGATTATGTTGTCAAAGTTGAAATAGGTAGATTTGAATTTTGATTTCATTTGCTAAAAATAAGACTAGCTACAGAATCTATGATTCTATAGCCAATCTCTTTTAAATAATAATTAGTAATTGGTAATTGTTTTTTTTTCTAATATATCAAATGAGTTTTTTTATTCTCAGGGAATGAAAGATTGTGTTGTTGATTGCTTGGAGCAAAAAATTTCAATTATACGCTCGAATGTTCAGTAGTTTTTCCTTTTTTCTTTTTATGTTTTATCAAACTTTGGTTTAATTTGAACAAACTAACTCTTGCATGAGTGGTTACTATTTTCACTATTTTTGTAGTATTACTCATTTTTTGTGGATTCAACTCTATTCTGTGTGATATGAGCATTTGAATCCTGAAGTAGTTTAAATACTATTCATTCTCAGTATTAAAGACATCTTTGATTTGAACGCATTATGGACATGTAATTCTCAAGACTGTATGGACAAGTTGTTCACATCATGGATTTAGACCAGCGTGACATTGTCCCATCATGTTTTTCCTTTTATATTATGGAATGTTAATATGTTATACAGATTTATTCTTATCAGCATATGATATTTCATTTTAGTCATCACTTTAAATTATGCTTGTAATTTTTTGTTCATATATTACATATGTGATCGTTATTTCATTTAAATATCATTGATTTATGATTGATGTTAAGTGAAGTATTACATGAATGTTTTATATTAAATTTATTTTACTATAAGTATTCATCATTACAAGGTCACTAGATCTATATGTTTATTACTCTGCTCTTATATCTTTGCTCCAAAAATACCTTGAGTTTATTCTGGGAATGTTAGCACAAGCCTGTTACGGGTTTCTCTCACAGGCAATATAGTTGGGAGTTTGAATTGCGCAAAGATATAAACTCATCATAAAACTAATATCAGGTTAGTTTTACTCATATTCTATTTCTTTTATTAGTTTATTTATTAATGAAATAAGACAGTTTAAATTGGCTTTGACTGTTATTTTGTTCTAGTTCTTAATTATGTTTTATTAGTATCCTTATGAGTTCTTAGATTTTAAATTATTAAACAAAAAATATAAAATATATGTTTTATTTATCTACTTTATAAACGATTGCAAAAACATTGATTTCGCAAGACATCCACCAAAACTTGCAATTTGTAAATACCTTGTTCATAATCATATGTTCATATTTATGTTTCTATTTTAAACACTTGTAAATAATTAAATTCATGTACATAGTATCGTAATCATAGCTTTAGATTAGTTTATTTCTTTTATTTTTTTTAGGACTTTAGTTGGCTAACGGAGCCATTAAACTGGTCGGGGCAGATCATACCAAATGGCTTGGGTTAATTATACAACCCCAGCTCGGATCTAACCTTCCAGTTGATGGTGTGTCACTTACGCCCATCAACAAATGGCGCTAGAAGGAGGGACTTAATTTAATTGATGGCATGTGGAGGTCGCAAGACTCCTCCCCCACACACTCACTCTCTTGTCATAACACATATTCACTCAAACAATAATGTTAGACTTGAAACAACAACTACCTCAATCAATAAGCCTAATATTACCATTGAACTAGTCACACCAGTTCCTCAAGGGGAGGACGTCCAAGAAATTGTTTGTCCATCACTCATAAGAACGCATAGTGCTTTAGCCTGTATCAGACAACCTGGTAGGCCACTTAATCAACCCCTTGATTTCTCGGATATCCGAGAACAACTTCAAGACAATGGTTTGCTCCAAAACCCTTTAGGTGATAATACTACCAATCTTATCGAAACACCTATCCTTGGAGTCAGAGGGTCTGGTATCCCACCTTCCCCACCTGGTTCATATCCATCCTCTTCAGAAGTATAATCTTCAGACGAAGGTAGTTCTTCATCAGAACCATATCAGCCTTCGACACCACCAACTCCCATGGAAAACCAAAACAATCCTACCAGACCCTGGCTCAATCAAGATGTCGTGGTTGTACCCGGACCTCAACACCCATTACCAAAACATCCGGAGAAGTGGTTGCCTAAATTTGATCTGGATTCAAAACAATCCGTTGAAGATCACATCAAAAAATTTATGTTGGCCATTAGACTCTGAAGAGTTGAGAATGAGGATGTAGTATGCAGATTATTTCCTTATACATTTAAGGGAAATTCCTCCACATGGTATTTTTCTCAGCATCCCCAAACCATCGTCTCTTGGGACAAGTTTGAAACTTGTTTCTTGGAAAAATTTGGAGATGATAAATCTCCTGAAGTCTTGGTTATGGAAGTCTCCAATCTAAAAATGAATCCTAAGGAAAAAGTGAAAGACTTTAACCAAATATTTCTTACTTTAAAGAATAAAATCCTTGCAGATTCGATGCCTGCGGAAAGTCTAAATGTTAAATATTATGCTAAATCCTTGCACAATAATATAGCCATATGGGTCAAAAGGTCTAAAAGAACACCTTGTTAGAAGCCTTTGAGGAGGCGAGTCAAATTGAAAAGGATATATTAAGCTTAAAAGAAAATCTTAGCAGTGAAGCTGAAACAACCTCATCTTCTAAGAAGAAAGTAGAAATTCTCACTAGGCCACCTCAACTTAAAAATCAACAAGAAAATTTAGACTTAGAAAGCTTGCAGAAAGCTTTCCAAAAATTGTCCAATCATGTCGTTGACTTAAAGAGATCATTCGAGGAAACATCAACAAGCAAAGGAAGTTTTAAACCTCCTTTCGGAAAACCTTTTCCTCCCAACCGGCTAAACCCGACCACAAAAGGTCTAAATTTTGAAAGTTTATAGTAGGCTTTGAAAACCATCTTAGAAGCACATGATAGTTTTTCTTCTATCCCTCCTGATAATTCTGAAGATGTAGTAGAGGAAGAGGTACCAGAAGAGGAAGATTTGTCTCCTCCTTTTTTTGGTCACCTATCGGATAGTATTGTCCAAGCAAACTTTGAAACTGTTCACCCCTACAACACAAGAAGCAAAACACTAAACAAACCCCCTTCTGAGGTGAATAAAATGTATTTCCAAAAAAATCAAAGCAAGATGAAATTAAACAAATCTTAGCAGCCCTAGTTTTAGAATACGATTTGATTGAAGATCTAAAAAAATTGAGAGCTAATATTTATGGTTTTGAGCTGCTGAAATTTCCCCTTATTTTGCAGAAAATGCTTCAAAGTATTGATGAAAACAGTAAAAACAACGATCCTAGCAGCAAGAAATCAGCAGAAATTGATTCAAATACAGCCAAAAAAATCCAAATTAAAACAACATCTGAACTTCTAGATAAAAGGGATTTAGCAGAAAAAACTGTAGCAAATGTAGATAAAACTGTTTTAGAGACAACAACTAAAACTCAGCAGAATTTTGTTGTTAATGCTCAAAAAAATGTCCCACCTTTTTGTTAACCTTTGAAATTTTTAATCAGAATGTACATAATTGTATGGTCGATTATGGCTCATCATTAAATGTCATGCCTCTATCTATTTTCCAAAAAATTAATGCAGAAGTTAAACCTTCTGATCTTAAAATCATTCAGCTAGATCGAACTAAAGTTAAAGTAATATGTGAGCTTAAAAACGTACTGATTAGACTATCATCCAATCTGAAAGTTCATCAGATAATTGATATTATCGTTGTTGATATCCCTGAAGTTTATGTCTTGTTCCTAAGAAGGGATTGGTCAGAGCAGTTGAACGGTTACTTTGCCACAAATTAGTCGCACTTGTGGCTTCCCGAAAATGGACAACCCAACAAAATGAGGATAAACAGACAACCCTATCTTAAGCATACCGTGACAGATCTAAATGATGCAAATGAACCTTTCATTGCATCTGCTAATTCATTTGAAATGCAGGGAATGAATACCTTCTTTGGTAATTTCATGATCGAAATCTCTCCTATCACTAATCCTGTGCAACAATTTGAAGTTGTAACCTACACTTAGACATCATATTTTCCAAATATGCTAAGACTTCTGACGACGCACAGATATGGTCCTTATACTTTTATGGATCCAAAGCCAAAGAAGGAGTAGGCGTTGGTTGTGTACTCATCGATCCTACATGTAATAATACTTTTATTTCTTGTCGGTTAGAGTTCGAATGTACCAATAACATGATCTAGTACGAAACACTTCTACAAGGACTCAGGAAATATTTGGATATGGAAGTGTGTAATTTGATAGTATTTGGTGATTCAGAAATCATGGTAAAGCAGGTAAGAAATGACATAAATTTCTTATCACCACATATGAAAAGATACCAAACTGAGGTATGGAGTTTGATGCAAAAATTTACATCATTTAACATAAATTCCATTCCTAGATTAAGTAATTCAGAAGATGATTTATTGGCCAATGTTGCTTCTAAACTATTTCTCGCTGAAGGTGTTTCCCTTAATGCGTTTTCAATTGAATTGTTTTTCAAACCGTCAATCTCGGATAACATCACAAATTGGAGATTATTCGATGATGACCAGCAGATCATCAACTTTCTCCACATGGAAGACACCTTCCAAGGTGCAGTCATTGATGAAGGTACTCATGATGAGAACCTCTGAAATTTCACGGTAATATTTGATCCTCGATCTCCTGAATATACATCCGAGTTGTTAAACTCCATCCCTAGATCTATCGTAACACTTGAGAAATTTTATGACTTGCATGATAACTTTAGAGGGACAGTAAATTGTAAAACTAACATTTCTTCTTTGATTTACGAGACGGTTAATTTAGGAACAAAGGATAATCCTCAAAATATTAATCTGGGAACAGGATGTTCCGAGCAAGAAGGATATACTTTAATAAAGTTAGTTAAATAATTTAAAGACATTTTTGCCTAGACATATGATGACTTGAAAACATTTGACCCCAACATCATACAACATGTTATTCCCATGAAACCCCAGACGCAGCCTTTTCAACGAAAATTGAGGAATATGCATCCTAAATTAGAACCCACTGTTAAAAAAGAACTAAATAAATTACTAAATGCAAAGATAATTTTCTCGTTTAGGCACACATAATGGGTCTCTAATTTAGTCCATGTAAGGAAGAAAAGTGGTGAAATTCGACTATGTTTCGATTTTCAGAACCTAAACCGAGCATTTGATAAAGCCAACTACCTTGTTCCTCCAATGGAACAAATTCTACAGCAGGTGTCTGGTTC
This sequence comes from Picea mariana, assembly GCA_032191745.1. NCBI lineage: Eukaryota > Viridiplantae > Streptophyta > Pinopsida > Pinales > Pinaceae > Picea > Picea mariana. The sequence goes on along the minus strand of JASDQU010107059.1, from coordinate 69,027 downwards.
TGAAAGACTATCTTTTCTAGATGGATTTTCAGGATACAACCAGGTCCTCATGTCTCCCTCGGATCAGCTTAAAACAACCTTTCGCACCCCATGGGGCACTTATGCCTACATGAAAATGTCTTTTGGACTGATAAACATCGACACCACTTTCCACAGAGCAATGGATATTTCTTTACGTGGCATCATTAACCAGACAGTCATGTTCTACCTTGATGATGTCACCGTATTCTCTAAAAACAAGAAAGATCACTTGCCTCACCTCAAGGCTATCTTGGAACGATTCCGCAAGTTCGACATATCTCTCAACCCTAAGAAATTGGTCTTTGCAGTAGAGAAAGGAAAATTGATTGGGTTTATAGTATCTAAGGACGAAATGATTATTGACCCCAAAATAACCCAAGCCATTGCTAAACTCCCCCCTCCTTCTTCCAAAAAATCCATGCAGTCCTTTTTGGGCACGATTAATTTCGTGAGAAGATTTGTCCCAAGCTTCTCAGAAATGGTAAGACCATTACAGAATTTAATCAAAAAATATGTTTTGTACCATTGGGGACCACAAGAAAGTCAAGCTTTCGACTCAATAAGAAAATCAATAATAGAAGATCCTTCCTTGACGAGTCCTGATTTTTCTTAGGATTTCACTCTTTACACCTTTGCTTCTGACCGATCTTATGTTGTTGTGTTAACACAGAAAAACATTGAAAGCAATGAGATACCCATTGCCTTCACGAGCTCATATGTCAAAGGACTAGATCTTAATTACCCAACAGTAGATCAACATGCATATGTTGTTTTCAAAGCAGTGAAACACTTCCGGTCATACCTGCTGAAATCCAGAACCAAGGTTATTGTTCCTTACCCAGTCGTAAGAAACCTGTTAGTTACTAAAGAACTGGGTGAGAAGAGGGAAAATTGGATGAAGTCACTAAAGGAATATGACCTTGAAATAACCCATGCACATATTGTTAAAGGTCAAGGCCTGTGTAAACTAATGGTTGATTGAGTTGAAGAGAAAGAAAGTCAAATCAAAACCTCAATTGTAAATCAGAATAATGAAAAACAAATCAGATGTGCATAAGTCACTACCAATTCTTGGTATGAGAACATTAAATTTTATTTGACACATGGATCTTCTCCCCGCAATAATGATCCTAAAAATAGAAGAGCACTCATGCTAAAATCTACATCTTTCCAATCAGGTAATATTGGCCTACCTTTTTTAAATACACCCATGCGTTGTCCCATAAATGCATAAGCTGCCAAAAGGCTGGAGGAAGGGTGAAAAAGGCAGCATTCCCTTTGCATCATATTATTGTAGATTCACCTTTTCAACAATGGGGCCTCGACATTATAGGACCAATTAACCCCTCTTCTTCACAGCAACACAAGTATATCCTTACAGCAACAGACTATTTCAAAAGATGGTTTGAAGTTGTACCTTTAAAAGTGGTGAACACAAATCAGATAGTATCCTTCCTAAACTCTCATATCATCACGCGATTCGGCATTCCCAAATGTCTGGTTTTTTAAAACACCTCTTACTTTTCATCCCTTGATATGAACATTTTTTCTCTGGAAAAAGGGATTAAACTGAAGTATTCTGCAAGCTACTACCCTCAAGGAAATGTCTTAGTAGAATCAACTAACAAAAATTTAATCAAGATTATTAAAAGGACAGTTTCAGAAAATCACAAAAACTGGCACAAAATGCATTGTATAATGCGCCTTGGGCTGATAGCGTGACCCCAAAATCCTTTATTGGTAATTCCCCTTTATTCCTCATCTACGGAAGAGAATCCATCCTCACCCTGCATGTTTTACTCCCTTCTCTATAGTTGTCGCAGAAAGTTCAAGAAGAGGAGTGCCCTCCTATAGAAAGTTGAATAAATTCCTTATTAAAACTAGAGGAGGCAAGGACACAGGCAAAGCAGAAATTGGATTAGCACCAGAAAATTGTAGAAAATTGGTTTGATTCGAGTTCATCTTCAGACAAGAATTTTAATGTCGAACACCTGGTTCTTAAGTGGGATAAATCTCACAAGGGTAAGGGGGAACACACCAAGTTCCAAAACCTTTGGCTGGGACCATTTGTAATTTCTAAAAAGTTGGGTCCCAACTCTTTTTGTCTACATGATTTGGAGGGGCATCCAGACACTTTTCCAGTGAATGGACAGTTTCTCAAAAGGTATTTCGCCTAATGATTTCAGATCCACCCTTTTGTACATATTTTTAATTTTCTTTTCTGTTTTAAATTTTGGTTCTTTTCATTTTGCCTAATTTTGATTTGTTTTCCAAATAATTATGTCTGAGACACCATTTCATTTGTGGAAGGGAAATCAAAATTTTCATTCATTAGCAGTAGTTGACGATTCCTCAAATCACTGGTGCTATAAATTCTAAAACTCAAATCAGCAGAAGTATTTTCTATTCAAAACAGTGTTCTTGGTTTCTCTTTAAAATTATGAGAAGACACTATTATCATTAATAAAACTCTTAACGTTGTCCCTGTTTTAAGGAAAACAACTCAATTATACTTCCCTGTCCTTGACATGGTTTCTTAACATAAATATAAGTGTTCAGATCATGATGAAGGTCGTCAAACGAGAAAATAAGTTGTAAAGGATCAAGTTTTGTTTTCAAAATCTGAGATTTTCAGTATCACCCCACTCTCTTGAATATCATAAAGTTTTTGCAAATTTATAAACAAATTCTAGAGAGTTGAAATCACTGCAAGGTGTGGTAAGTGTCTATAAACCCGCCAAGACACTGAACAGGTATGCTGGCAGTGGGTAAATGCATGAATGATGCCAAGGCAACTTTGTCAGGGTACTGAACAGGCCTGCTGGAAGCAAAGCAATGTCGGGTTTAAGAAAATTTTCAGATATGTCTTTTTGAATTGATCAAAAGTAAATATGTTATTTATCATGAATGGATGACTCTTGGATAGGACAGAGGTATTAGAGTGGCTTAAATGACATCCCTACTGAGGCTATGGACACCTGCTAGTAGCAGTGGCCCTGTCAACAGTATCGGAGTCGGCTGCCTAAACATCGTTTCGCTCGTAATCGAGACTTGATTCTAGATTGCATTTTTTTTTACAGAAATACATATGATGCTAGACTATGTTATTTTTTGAGTTTTGATCAGAATGCTTGACCTGTTTTCAACTGTTTCTTAAAAATTCATTTCTTTTGATTTACCCTAACATGAATTTTCTGGTGATGCAGAGATAACTGCTTCGCCCAGTACGTCACCATTGTTGGCAGCCACACTTGATTTTTGATACTTATCATGATTGAAAGAGATTACACCTTTCTATAGCTTACATCACCTCCCATTTGTAAATATTTATATTTCTGAGTTTCGAAGCGATGATTGGATTAAAGCTTACCTTGTTGAGTTTTTATCGTTTACATTTTCGTTTGTTTTATTTTTAATTCATGACTGTAAGCATGAATTTAAACATAAAACTTGGTTTGGTTTCAAAATATTTTACCTTAAAAATATCGTTTTAAAAGTCACCCATATGTGATTAAATTTCAATTATTGTGAAATGGTTGATTGGTCCATTATCAAAATTTTTGTTT
>JASDQU010107059.1:53623-65390 GCA_032191745.1 Picea mariana | reverse complement strand
ACACTTGAAATAGATACTACCTCAAACGATACCCCTGATATTCCTGTCGAACCAGTGACACCACTTCCTCAAGGGATTGACGTCCAATAAATTGTTCGCAAGTCACTCATAAGAATTCAAAGTGCCTTATCCCGTATTAGACAACCTAGTAGACAACTTAATCAACCCATTGATTTTACAAATCTTCAAGATCAACTTCAAGGCACTGGTCTGCCTAGAAACATTGTAGGGACTGATAATATTACCAATCTTATTGAAGCATGTGTCCTTAGTGATGAAGTATCTGGTACACCATCGTCCCCACCTGGGTCTTCCCCACCTTCTTCGAGAGGTGAATCCTCGGATGAAGGCAGTTCTTCATCTGAACCATTTCAACCTTCGAATCTGCCAGCTCCCATGGAAAACCAAAATAATCCTGCCAGACCTTGGCTCGATCAAGATGTTGTGGTTGTGTCTGAACCCCAACACCCATTGCCTAAACATCTGGAGAAATGGCTACCCAAATTTGACCCAGATTCGAAGCAATCAGTTGAGGATCACATCAAGAAATTTATGCTAGTCGTTAGACTCGAGAGTGTCGAACACGAATATGTCATCTGTAGATTATTTCCTTACACTTTTGAGAGGAATGTCTCAACCTGGTATTTTTCCCAACAACCTCAGACCATCATTTCTTGGGACAAATTTGAAACTTGTTTTCTAGAAAAAATTGGAGATCATAAATCTCTAGAAGTCTTGGTGATGGAACTCTCTAGTTTAAAGATGAACCCTAAATAAAAGGTTAAAGACTTTAAACAGAGATTTCTAACATTGAAAAACAAAATCCTTGTAGATTTGATGCCTGCAGAAAACTTAATTGTTGCATATTATACGAAGGCCCTGCATAACAACATAGCCATGTAGGTTAAAAGGTCCAAAAAGAACACGTTGTTAGAAGCCTTTGAGGAGGCAAGATAGATTGAGAAAGACATATTGAGCTTAAAATATAATCTAAGTAGTGAGGTTGAAATAGCTTCATCTTCTAAGAAGAAAATAGAAATTCGCGCTAGACCTCCTCAAGTTAAAAATCAACAAGACACATTAGACTTGGAGAGCTTGCAGAAAGCTTTCCAGAAACTGTCCAATCATGTTGTTGAATTGAAAAGATCCGTCGAGGAGGCATCTACAAGTAAAGGAAGTTTCAAACCTCCTTTTAGAAAACCTTTCCCTCCAAACCGGCCAAACCCGACCACAGAAGGTCTGAATTTTGAAAGTTTACAATATGCTTTGCAAACGATATTGGAAGCACATGACAATTTTGTTTCTTCTCCTCCTGAAAATTCTGATGATAAAGTTGAGGAAGAGGTACCAGAAGAGGAAGACTCATCTCCTCTTGTTTCCAGGCACTTGTCGTACAGTATTTTTCAAGCAAATTTTGAAACTATCCACTCCTACAACACTAGAAGTAAAATACAAAACAAGTATTCACCTGAAACAAGTAAAAATGTGGTTTCAAAACAGCCAAAGCAAACTGAAACTAGACAAAATCTAGCTGCCCCAGTTTTAGAGTATGATTTAATTGAAGATCTAAAAAAATTAAGGGAAAATATTTTTGTTTTTGAATTGCTGAAATTTCCTCTTATTTTGCAGAAAATGCTCCAAAACATTGTTGAAAATAGTAAAAAGAATGATGTTAGCAACAAAAAATTAGCAAAAATTGACTTAAACACAGCTAAAAATGTCCCAAGTAAAGGGACATTTGAAAACCAAGATAAAAGGGACTTATCAGAAAAAATTGTAGGAAACTTAGATAAAACTGTTTCAGGGATAGCAATAAAAAATCAGCAGAATTATGTTGTTTCCGCACGAAAAAATGTCTCCTTTTTTATTAACTTTTGAAATTTTTAATAGGAATGTACATAACTGCATGGTTGACTCTAGTGCATCATCGAATCTGATGCATCTGTCTATATGCCAGAAAATTAATGCCGAAGTAAAACCTTATGCTTTAAAAATCATTCAGTTAGATCGAACTAATGTCAAAGTCATTGGTGAACTAAAAAATGTGATGATTAGATTATCGTCCAATCTCAAGGTTCATCAAGTAATCGATATTATTGTTGTTGAAATTCCTGAAGTTTATGGTTTGTTTTTTAGTAGAGATTGGTCAGAACAACTACACGGTTATTTTGCTACAGACTAGTCTCATTTGTGTCTACCAGAAAATGGACAGGCCAACATGATCAGAATAAACAGAGAGCGTTACCTTCATTACCACCACAGATCTGAACGACCCAAATGAGCCTTCATTACCACCACAAATTCAATTTAAACGCAGGGAATGAATACCTTTTTTGGTAACTTCATGACTGAAATTTCCTCTATCACTGATCCAGAACAGCAATCTAAAGTAACAGCCTATACTCAGGCACCAGCTTCGCCAAATATGACAAATACTGCTAATGACACACAAATTTGGTCCCTATATTTTGATGGATCCAAATCCCGAGAAGGGGCAGGTGTTGGTTGTGTGTTCATCGACCCTACAGGTAATAAAACATTTATTTATTTTCGATTAGAGTTTGAATGTACTAACAACACAACAAAGTATGAAGCACTTCTGCAGGGACTAAGGAAGGCACTGGACATGGATGTGCAAAAGTTGGTAGTATTTGGTGATTCAGAAATAGTAGTCAAACAGGTAAGAAATGCAATACATTGTTTGTCACCGCATATGAAGAATTACCAAACCAAGCTATGGGGTTTAATGCACAAATTTCTAGCATTTATTATAAATTCCATTCCTAGGATGAGTAATTCAGAAGTTGATTTACTAGCCAATGTTGCTTGTTGAAGGTCTTTCCCCTAATGTGTTCTCGGTTGAATTGTTATTCAGGCCATCGATCCCGGACAACATCACAAACTGGAGAGTATTTGATGATGATCAGCAAATCATCAATTTTCTGCATATGGAAGATACCTTCTAGGATGCAGTTATTGATGAAATCACTCACGACGAGAATCCCCGATATTTCACGGTAATATCCAATCCTCGATCTCCAGAATCATCATCCGCGTTGGTAAACTCTATCCCCAAATCTGTTGTGAGGTTAGAGAAGTTTTATGACCTACATGACAAGTTTAGAGGGGTAGTCAATTGCAAAACAAACAGTTCCTCTTTGTTGTACGAAACTGTAAATTTAGGAACACAAGATAACCCTCAAAATATTAATAATCTTGGAAAGGGATGTTCTGAACAGGAAAGGTCTACTTTTATAAAATTATTCAAATAATTTAAAGATGTATTTGCTTGGATGTACGACGATCTAAAAACTTTCAACCCAAACATCATACAGCACGTAATCCCTATGAAACCCCAGACTCAGCGTTTCCAGCAAAAACTAAGGAAAATGCATCCTAAATTGGAACCTACCGTGAAAAAGAAACTGAATAAATTACTTACTGCAAAGATAATTATTCCAGTTAGGCATACTCAATGGGTATCTAACTTAGTCCCTGTAAGGAATAAAAATGGAAAAATTCGACTTTGTATCGATTTTCGAAAGTTAAATCGAGCATCTGATAAAGACAACTATCTTGTTCCTCCAATGGAACAAATTCTACAACATGTGTCTAGTTCCGAAAGACTATCTTTATTAGATGGTTTTTCAGGATATAAACAGGTCCTGATGTCTCCTTCATACCAGCTTAAAACCACCTTTCGTACCCCGTGGGGCACTTATGCCTACAGGAAAATGCCTTTTGGACTGATAAATGTCGACGCCACTTTTCAGAGAGCAATGGATATTTCTTTATGTGGCCTCATCAACCAGTCAGTTGTGGTCTATCTTGAAGATTTCACTGTCTTTTCAAAAAACAAGAAAGATCACTTGTCTCACCTTAGGGCTGTCTTAGAACAATGTCGCAAGTTCGGCAGATCTCTCAATCCCAAAAAATCATTTTTTGTAGTAGAAAAAGGGAAATTGCTTGGGTTTATAGTGTCTAAAGATGGAATGATAATTGATCTTGAAAGAACCCAATTCATTGCCAAACTTCCTCCTCCTTCTTCCAAAAAGGCCATGCAATCCTTTTTGGGTAAAATTAATTTTGTCAAACGATTTGTCCCAAGTTTCTCTGAAATGGTTAGACCTCTACAAAATCTAATTAAAAAGGATGTTTTATACAGATGGGGAACACAAGAAAGTAAATATTTCGATTCGATTAGAAAATCCATGATAGAAGCACCTTCCCTGATGAACCCTGATTTTTCTCAAGATTTCACTCTATACACTTTTGCATTTGACAGATCCTATGTTGTTGTGCTTACACAAAAAAATGATGAAACCAATGAGATACCTATTGCCTTCATGATCTCTGATTTTAAAGGATCATAACTTAATTATCCCACGGTAGATCAGCAGGCATATGTTGTTTTTAAAGCAGTGAAACACTTCAGGTCTTACTTGTTGAAATCCAGAACCAAAGTTGTTGTTCCTTACCTCGTTGTAAGAAATATGTTAGTACAAAAAGAGATGGGTGAGAAAAGCGAAAATTGGATGACATCACTTCAGGAATATTATCTTGAAATAACCCTTGCCCAAATTGTTAAAGGCCAAGCCCTGTGTAAATTAGTGGTTGATTCAGTTGATAAATCAGAAAGTCAAATTAACACATCAACTGTAAATCAGCATAAAGAAATCAGTTGTATGCAAACTGCATCCAATTCATGGTATGAGAATATCAAATTTTATTTACTGCATGGATTTGCTCCTCGCAATATTGATCCCAAAAATAGAAGAGCACTTAGGCTTAAATCTGCATCTTTCCAATTAATCAATGATATATTATTTCGAAAGAACTTTGATGGTGTTTTTCTGCGTTGTTTAGAAAAAGAGGAGTCTGAAAAAGTGTTGGCTGAACTTCATTCCAGTGATGTCGGTGGTCATTTTGGTGGAGATACCACTACCCACAAAGTGCTAAGGGTTGGGTACTATTGGCCTACCTTGTTTAAGGATGACCATACGTTGTCCCGCAAGTGTATAATCTATCAAAATGCTGCAGGACGGGTGAAAAAAACAGCCTTTCCTTTGCAACTTGTTACTGTAGATGCACATTTTCAGCAATGGGGCCTATACATTATAGGACCAATCAATTTCCCTTCCCCGCAACAGCACAAGTACATTCTCACGGAAACGGACTATTTTACAAGATGGTCTGAATATTTACCTTTAAAAGTGGTCAACACCAATCAGGTAGTGTCATTTCTGAACTCCCATATTATCACTTGATTCGGAGTTCCTGAATGTCTGGTTTTGGACAATGCTTCTTATTTTTCTTCCCTAGATATGAATGTTTTCGCTCTGGAAAAAGGGATTAAACTGAAGTATTCTTCCATCTACTACCCTCAAGTGAACGGTCTAGCCAAGTCGACAAATAAGAATTTAATCAAGATCATAAAAAGGATAGTTTCAGAAAACCATAAGAATTGGCACAATGCATTGTACAAAGCACTTTGAGCTGATAGGGTAAATCCAAAGGCCTCCATTGGTAATTCTTCTTTCTTCCTCATTTATGGAAGACAACCCATCCTCCCCCCACATGTCTTACTTCCTTCTTTTCAATTATCGCAAAAAGTTCAAGAAGAAGAGTGTCATCCTCTAGAAAACCGGATAAATGCTTTATAAAAATTAGAAGAGGTGAGAACACAAGCAAAACAGAAACTTGGCCAGCATCAACAAATTGTGAAGATATGGTTCGATAAAAGTTCATCCTCTGAAAGGAATCTTGATGTTGGGGATTTGGTTCTTAAGTGGGACAAAGCGCACGAGGGTAAGGGAGAACATACCAAGTTCCAAAACCTGTGGTTGGGACCGTTTGTAATTTCTAAAAAACTAGGTCCTAGTTCTTTTTATCTGCATAACTTGGAGGGACAGTCGGATACTTTCCCAGTGAATGGCCAGGCTCTCAAGAGATATTTCACTTGATGATTTCAGATCCACCCTCTTGTAAATATTTTTAATTTTCTTTTCTCTTTTGATTTTGGTTCTTTTCATTTTGCTTGATTTTGATTTGTTTTCTAAATGATTATGCCTGAATCACCATTCATTTGTTGAAGGGAATCGGAATTTTTATTCATTAACAGCAGTTGATAACAACTCAAGCACCTAAACAGGAAGTGTTAAACTCAGATCAGCAGAAGTAAGTTTTTGTCCAATTATTGTTTATGGTTTCTCATTAAAATCACAGGAAGACACGATCATCCTTAACCAACGTCTAACGTCGTCCCCATTTTAATGAGAAAAACTCAATGTGCTTCCCCATCCTAGATATGATTTCTTAACAAAATCTAATTGTCCAAATCATGATGGAAGTCATCAGAACAGAAAAATAATTCTCAAATGATCAATCCTTTCATTACCAGACTATGAGATCTTCAATATCACCCTGCTCTCTTAAATATCATGAAGTTTCTGGGAATTTATAAACAAATTTTAGAGATTTGGAAGCACTATAATGTGTGGGAATTGTGTGTAAACCTGTTGGGAAACTGAACAAGTCTGCTAGCAGTGGGTAAATGCACACATGATACCAAGGCAACTTCACTGGGGTATTGAACAGGTTTGCTGGCAACGAAGCAATGTCAGGTTTCGAAGATCCCCAGGTGTGTTTTTAAAAGTGATTAGGTGTCAAGATGATTTTATCATAAATGGACGACTCTTGGACATGATAGAAGTACTAGAGTGGGTTAAATGACATCCCTGTCGAGGCTATGGATGCCTACTGGCAGCAGTGGCCCTATCAACCTGTGATCCAAACAAGATACCAGATTACAATTTTGGACAGAAATGCTTTCGATACTATGAATATGTTATTTTTTTCCTGAGTTATTGTCGAAATGCTTGATCTATCGTTAACTGTCTCTAAAATTGATTTCATCTGTGCCCCTGATATAATTTTTTGGTGATGCAGAGATAACTGCTTTGCCCAGTGTATCGCCATTGTTGGCAGCCAACAATTCTGTCAAATTTTATCATTTTAAAAGGTCATCACCAAGGGATAAAAAAAAATTGTAGTTGCCTCCTTATACTTATAAACGTTTCTGTCTTTTGGTTTTGAGGATATTCATTAGGCTAGCTGAGTATAATATTTTTTTGTTTTTTTATCTATCCTTTGTTTTGATTTCATGACTGAAAGCATGAAATTAAAACAAAAGTTTGGCTTGGGTAATCATTTTACAGTTTGTAATTTCTTTGTTTCTTTTGCTAAAGGGATTACACCTAAATGGCATCTATATGTTTATAAATCTCAAAGTTTTTAAGCTAATTTATTGATCCATTGCCATTGATTTATTCACTTTAGGATATGTAATTGAGTCTCATCTATGGTTGATTATATGATTTTTACAATTGATATGTTTGATGGCGTAGAACCTTGGGTTAAATTCAAAATATGAATATTGCTCTTACCAGTTGTATCACAATCCTATCACTCTGGTACAAGATTGATGTACTTACAATTCCACATCATCCTATTGTCCTACATAATTCACACTCGCATTCATTATTCGAGTAGGTAAGAGGTAATGGTTTGGGTTTAGTGTTCATTGCGCAGAGTGGTTTACAAGCCTGCGCATCCTTTGGTCCTTAGTAATTCAAAGCTCAAATTACCAAGTATGGTAGCCTCCCAAGCCTGTAGGTATTTGGCCTCTTCCAATTTTACAGATCTCTTCATGTTGTTTGTGTCTTGGAAATTCAAACCCACCTCTCATTGCCTTCACTGTGACTGTGTGATAACATCCACGGCTCTCGTAGTTAGAATTGAACCTAATTGCTCGCAAGCCCTCCTCACTCACGAAAATGCCATAATAGATATACAGGCACATGGTTGGGACATTTTCATCCGAAATTTTGAGGGTTATAACCTCGTAGTTGCACAAGAATTCACTCAATCGTTTGATTGCTCTAAAGCTAAAATTGGGGATCTGCAACTCGAAGTAACCGAGGATTCTATAGAACGAGCTACAGGACTGTCACAGGATGGAGAAAGATGGTTCAAAAATGCCAAATTAGAAGGTGTTCCTTGGAGTCTGTTCATGGTCTCTAAGAAATCGAAATGCTTCCCTAAAGGTACACTAATTACTCTCTTAAAAACCCGATGGCACGGCCTACTTCTAATTCTTAAATAGTTCATAACTTGTGAGGGAAGATATGGCTTAGTTTTCTTGTATCACATCCTCCTGTTGATGATTTTTCTAGGGTTTAAGTTAAATATGTCTTTCTATCTGTTTATGAGCCTGCATAAAATTTCTAAGCGTTATCAGAAACAGAGTTTAAACCCGAGTCTGTCTAGCCTCTTCCACCATGGGCTTATTCGAATTATGTTGTTGTCGCATCTAGCTAAAATTGGGGGTACTTGGGAAGGTTTCATGTATAGAAACAACTTCATCATACCCGAGAACACATTAGAATCGCCTCTCCTTTTCAATACAAACCCTAGTCCCTGTAACCCTACCACTGAAAATCAAAGTGTTGATCCACATGAAGAACATGCGACCACAGAGAGAAATTTTGTTGTTGTTCAGAACCCTTTGGGAAAAAAGCCACGATATGATTTCGCGCCTAGAAAATCATTAGAGGAGGTTATAGATGTGTTGAAGGAGAGGTTTTCTCCTGCTCCTACTGTTGAGATGAATCATGGTTTCATTAACAAATCAGTTATTAAGAAAAATCGCAAACAGAAGGAACAGGATTTGAGTTTTGTAAACAAGAGACCAGGCAGGTTAATATCCAAAAATCTCATAAATCGCCAGCAAGATCATCTGAGCTCAATCCCAGTGATCGAGGTCGATGATCACTTGTCTGATGATGAGATCAATGAATTGCTTGCCCGAGAATATGTGGATAACCAGTGCCTCGGAAATGAAATTGGTATTGAAGCTATACAATACGATTTTGTTTTTGAACTACCTTCGTTCCTAAAAAATCAAGAAGGCTTTGTTGGTATAAGCCACGATTTGAGGCAAGCTACTAAGCAGACCAAAGCACCCATTGAAAAACACACTCAATACCTGCTATAGCACTTGTGCACTGTGAAAATTGTCTCGACTGGGTTGAACGATACTACAGAGATATACCATGTCTCCAAGAACAGTTAAAACATATGGCAGCTCGAAACTCCTTGCTTGAAAGGGAAAATCAAGAATTAAATGCATGTGTTTGATCCAACGTTGGTCGGGTGGGTAAAAGGTTTAAACGAGCTTGTAATGTGGTTATCTAGAACACAACGAATTTCAATGCTATCATTAACTCAAACTTATCAGATGCTTCATTGTCTAATATCTAAACGGTAAAGAATTGTTTTGATTCTCTTTGATTTGATTCTGTTGGAAAAATTAGATAGTTAGATTTATTTTTATTTTGTTGTTAATTTAATACTAGCTAGAGAATCTCACAATTCTGTAGCCAGTCTATTTGTAAATATTAGTTTATATTGTTTTCTAAATTCAATTTTGTTTTATCATTTTCAGGAGAAAAACGGTTGTGATGTTATTCACAAAGAGAAGAAATCATGGATTATGAGTTGCATGGCTTAGTCATTTCTTATTTTGTTTGATAGAACAATTTCATTTATGTAATTAATTTTGATGAACAAACTCCTACAGGAGTGTTTCTTTGTTATCCTACTTTTGTAAAGCAATCTATTTTTCTAAGATTACCCTCGTTCTTGCATGATAAGAGGTTATTGATCCAAGACAAGTTTAAATAGTGGTTGTTGTTTAGTAGTAAAGGCAACTTTTTTGGGACTACAATATGGACATATAATTTTTGAGAATTGATATGGGAAAGCGATTCATTGTTGGCTTTAAACCTGTGTGATGCTTATTCCATTGCATTCTCCTATTATTTCTATGTTATGAACTATCATCCTGCAGATTTAGCTTTAGCCTTGTCTTTGCATGATATTTCATATCGATGATTATTTGAATGTTGTCCATGATGTGTTGGTTCATTTTATATGTGTGATCAATCGATCATTTAATCATTATTTAGTTTATTTTTAATGTTAAATGATGGATAATATCAATGCTCAGAATTGAGTTTTCTTTCGTTCTTAGATATTGATTATCTTAAGATCACAGGATTTTTTTTAATTAGTTGTCTTTCTGTTGTTATTAATTTACTCCAAATATCAAACACTTCTTTGAATTTATTTTGGAACTACTAGTACTGTTCTGTCATAGGTTTCCCTTAAAAGCAGGACAAGCGGGAGATCAAAAAACACAGAGAGATAAGCTTAGCTTTGTTGATCAGCTACAGGTTAGTATGTGTGTTATTTTAATTAAATTATTTATTAATGAAACGATGATTGCATTAATTAGCTTTGATTGTTTCTGTGTCATTGTTTCAATCGTGTTCTCTTAGTATTTATTAGTTTGATAGCTTAAACATTAGAAAGATTTATGTTCTTACTTTATCTTATTTAGAAACACTATTATGAACATCCATTTCGCAAGATTTCAAGTAAACCTTTTATATTGTATATAGATTGTTTATAATCATTTGTACATTCACGTTTCTTTTTAATAAACATTTGTAAGTAATATATCATTTGTTAGAATCGTAGCTTTAGTTTATTTTATTTCTTTTATTGTTTTTAGGACTCTAGTTGGCTAATGGATCCATTAAACCTCTTGGGTCAAATCACACCAAACAGCTTGGGTTAATTAGACAACCCCGGTCCAGATCTAACCTTCCAGTTGACAGTGTGTCACTTATGCCTGTCAACACTATTCAACAAGTATACTAATGTGAACACTATCTCAACCCAAAACCTATTTGAAACACACATGATCTGCATCATACACTTGGCCATCTCTATGATTGTGTGGTTCTGCCTCTCAAACACTCCATTATGTTGTGGAGTGTAGGGTGTAGTGAATTATCTTTTGATCCCATGTTTAGAAAAAAAGTTATTGAATTCTTTGGAACACAATTCCCCACCATTTTCAGACCTAAGAGTGGTAATGTGACAACCTAATTATTTTTCTACTTCTGCTTTAAACATCTAAAACTCAGTAAAGACATTAGATTTCAGTTTCAAAAATAACACCCATGTCTTCCTACTATAGTCGTCAACAAAAAGAAGAAAATACCTGACACGTGTGATGGATGCCATGTTCATTGGTCCACAAACCTCTACATGAACCAACTGAAAAACTCTCTTAGCTCTACAATCTTTTCCTTCATCAAATGGTGCATTGTGTTGCTTCCTTCCCTAGAAACATCCACACACACCCTCAATCTATTGTTGAATATCAGGAAGTCCATCTATCAAATTCCCTTAAGACAATTAAGAGAGGTAGGTATCGTTACTGTACCCATACCGTTGATGATAAAGTGTAGTGGTGTTTGATGCACTCTTGGTTTCCAATGCATGTTCCCTGACATATCCAATATCAATCAATTTGAACAATCCACGATCCTCCACACCAATAGAAATAGTCTTCTTGCCCCCCTAGTCAAATATATATCATTTTTGTTGCTAAAATTGATATGTAGATGGGAGAAGTGCATCATAATATCACTTACTTAAAGTAAATTAAGCTCCATCCTTGGCACATAACACATATTGAGGAAAATCAGTGTTTTTTTCTCCAAAGTAAATATGCACATGTTCCCTTTTTCAACTACTATGTACTATGCCCCACCACCAAAGATCATTGAATCCTTCGAGAAAAAAAACAATGTACTTTGTGAACAGGTCCTACATGTTGGTGAAGTGTCATGAT
>JASDQU010107058.1:242090-267596 GCA_032191745.1 Picea mariana | reverse complement strand
ATAAAACAACAAAGAAGAATAAGAGGGGAAATCCCACACCTAAACCCTTCCAATAAAGTAGATATACCCTTCACAATTGACTCTTAAAACAACTCTAGCAAACACTTCTCAGCAACCATATTCAACAATTTGAGATTAAAATATAATGCCTAACATTAACAAGAAAAAACTATTGTATTCACGTTTCCTTCATAAGATATTCAACTAGGCTCCAACAGAGGTGTTCTTCATTAATCCAACTATGAAAATACAATGGAAAGAACAAATCATTATATAGATTTGAGCTCAAACTCCTTTCCAATAAAATATTATTAAATGAGATCTAGATCCACACTTATCTCCAACAAATAACAATAAAGCATTTCAAAATCCATGCTTTTCTCCAAGAAAAATACTAGAATAAGAAATTAATGATGTTCTCCAAGGGAAAACACCCCCATAGACAATAAAATAGTGAAGCAGTCATGAAGAAAATACCAAGTATCTCTCCCAAGAAAAGTGCCCCATGCAAGATGCCACTTGTCCTCTTCTCTTTTAGAAAACCCCTCAAAGCTAGTCTTCAAAATCCACCTTCAATAAAATATGATGATGCCAAGTCAAAATGAAAAGAGATCTCTCCAAGAAAAGAGTTATTCCTCAAGATAATGAAAGTATTCCAATATCCTCATAATGAATGGGTACTCTTTATGAAGCACCTTGATCAACAAACATAATATAATAAACCATTATAAGAGGTGCCCTGAAATGTGTGCAACAAGGTCATTATGGGACCAGCTTGAGCATGTCATACAATAAAGTAATCCATGAAAAACTATGCCCTTGAGATGTGTGCAAAGGTGGTTATGGCCTCCCTTAGATCTAGGGCCACAAAATTTTTATTCCTCCTCGAGATCATGAAAGTATTCCAATAATAAAGTAATCCATGAAAAACTATGCCCTTGAAATGTGTGCAAAGGTGGTTATGGCCTCCCTTAGATCTAGGGCCACAAAATTGTTATTCCTCCTAGAGATCATGAAAGTATTCCAATATCCGCATAATGACTAGGGCACTCTTCAAGAAGCACCTTGATCAACAAATATAATATAATAAACCTTTATAAGAGGTGTGCTTGACATGTGTGCAAGAAGGTGGCTATGGGACCACCTTGACCATGTCATATAATAAAATAATCAATGAAAAATGTGCCCTTGAAACATTTGCAAAGATGGTTATGGCCTCCCTTCTATCTAGGGCCTCTAGGGCCTGAAACAATTTATAATCATCAAATGGATGGTTGTTTCCCAAGATAAATACACAAACAATAACCTTGAGAAACCAACCACATACAAAACAAAATAGGGATGGTAGTTAGAGTGTTCTCTCCAATGCACCAACAAACTCCTCCAAATAATATCATAAAAGATGTGTCGTGAGAGGATGTGCATAGAAAATGGGAGACTATCCAATACAAAATAAAATAGCCCAAAACCACATGCCAAAACCATCAACTATCTCAAAACCATAGGCTAAGGAGGATGCTCTATATAAATATGCATGGATAGTTATGTCTTCATTAATAATATACCAATGATTCCATAAAAAGAGAACGCTCCATTATTTTAAAGAATCAACCACATCAAGATACAGAATACATACTCAAAATAATAAAAGAGGCATTCCACTTTGAGAGAAGGGTTCTATTGGGGATGTCCCATTGATTGGGAGGATAAAGTATGCTGGGAGATTGCTCAAGCTTTGACCCATTATAGTTCTGAAATAAGATCCTTGACAGTATGCTGGGAGACTATTTCAGCAGCCTACTGAGGACTCACAAGTCACAAGATGAGAACAAAGAGCCAGTAGCATATTTATTTTATGATCCAGCTGCTCCACCTTATAAGAAATATATTCAACCTCACTTTGAACCTCGAAGAGAAGTCACATATTATCCTCTGCCTGGCTGAAGTCCTCACTCGTTGCGCATGGAGGGTCCCCCACCGGTGGAGAATGCGGAGATTGAAAAGGATGGCCCTCATCTGTCTTATACTTGACTTCTTCATGTTTTTCGTCAGGCAGCTGAGGAGAGGCCAAAACTGGTGGATTGTTGTAATTGCCTAGCAAGATAACACCCGTAGCCATTTCTATTTCTTCCTCCCATTCGATGCAACATCCCCAAGTGAATGTTGCTTCCAAAGTGGTTTGCATTGTAGTTTTCTCCACTTGTATGCCCAATTCCACATTCAGGGCCTCTGATGGTCGAGGCGGAGCTCTAGCTCCCCATTCCGAGTCTCCTCTCTGCAGAGTTGTCTCATCTGGAATCAATGGGACATCCCCAACAGAACCCTTCTCTCAAATTGGAATTCATTTCAGAATGCTCCCCTTGAGTGCCCAAATCCTCCTTCCAAACCACTAACGTTTGAGACAGTGGTCCACCTTCTCTTCTCGATTCTCTAATTGAATGCTTTGGAGTTGCTGGCATGGTACCCCTATGCCAATAAGAACTCCTTCCTCTGCGAGATCTCCCCCTTTCCCAACATCGAGGCATTAGGAGGGGAAGAAAACACAGAGAGATGAGAGTAAAGATCAAAGTTTATACCTCTAGCCACCAACAAAAGTGCTGAATGAAATGCATCTAGCCTGTAGTTAGAAACATTCCTCGATCTTCTGTCATCGCTACCTTGACGTAGGCTATTCTTAAAGACACAATTTGCGTATTGAATGTGTGAGTGACCATTAATTCCCCTTGCATCACCTGTCCTGTGGACTATATCATCATGCTCCAAACTTCAGATCAATTTTAAGAACTGGACACGAAGGGAATAATTAATGTCATCCCCACAACCACATGGGATATTGGGAAGCCAAGTTGTGGGTGGCTCAAATCCCAAATAGATTGACATTAATCATTCTCTGACACCCCATCTGAGGTTGTGTCTTCCTGCAAATCCATGTTCTTGCATTCCAAGTGCAGAGGGTGCCCAGGTCTTTGATCACTCCCATAGATTAGATCTTGCTCTCGTTCAGACACCCCTTCATTGGCTAGTTTATCTGCAATTTTATTGGCGGCCCGACGAACATGGGATATAATCAATACTATATTAGGGAGCAACGGATATTGCAAAAATTGAAGGTTACTAAGGAGCCTCCAACTAGGGTAGATCTTGACTGATTTTGATCCATAAAGAATCTTAGAAAACAAATATAAGATGATTTGAGAGTCTCCTTCAACAATGAGCTAATGAATACCAAACCGTGGAGCAGCCTAAATGCCCCATATGAGAACCCAAAGTTTAGCCACATTATTTGAGTCATGACCAAGACTGCTATCTAGGATGTGACACACGCGACTTTGGTCATCTCAGAATATCGCACCCAAACTTGCCAGTGTTGGATTTCCCTTGGAAGCACCATCAAAGTTAAGTTTATAGAAGCCAACGGGGGGGAATGTCTACTTATCTAAACTTCTGATCATTGTTGTGCGTGAAGGAGCTGGATCAGGTTCTACGGCTAAACATAAATCCCACTTGAGTAGTATATTTCTTTTCTCTCAATCATTTCCAAAACTTTGGGTTCTCATATGGGGCATTTAGGCTGCTCCACGACTTGGTATTCATCATCTCATTGTTGAAGGAGACTCTCAAATCATCCTGTCTTTGTTTTCTAAGCTTCTTTATAGATCAAAATCGGTCAGGATCTACCCTAGCTGGAGGCTCCTTAGTAACCTTCAATTTTTGTAATCTTCGTTGCTCCCTAATCTAGTATTGATTATATCCAATGTTCGTCAGGCCGCCAATAAAATTGCAGATAAACTAACTAATGAAGGGGTGTCTGAACGAGAGCAATATCTAATCTATGGGAGTGATAAAAGACACGGGCACCCTGTGCACTTGGAATGCAAGACGATGGATTTGCAAGAAGACACAACCTTAGATGGGGTGTCAGAGAATGATTAATGTCAATTTATTTGGGATTTGAGCCACCCACAACTTGGCTTCCCAATATCCCATGTGGTTGTGGGGATGACAAGACCATTTGTTTTGTTTGATCATTTCCAAAATGTTGCCTTGTATTTTCGACCAGATTGTATCCCAAGACATCTGAGTGGAAAGGAATATTATTATGTTCCTTTCTTTCCAAATGTGCCACATAAGAAACCCAGGAAGGAGCTGCCAAATGAAATTCAACACCGAGTTTTTTAAGGCAGAGTTTCTCCAATTGTTGATTGTATTGACAATATTGTCCCTATGGCAATCAAAAGTGTGCACTATTTGAACAACTTGATCCCATATGTTGGAGATGAATTGGCATTGGTTGAGAAGGTGCTCCATTATTTCTTCATGTTGAAGGCATAGGGTCATGAAGGCATAGGGGACAGACTGAGGGTCCTATAAATCCTCTCTTCCTAAGATTATCCCAAGTTAGGATGAGCTCATGAGCTACTAGCCAAAGGAAAATGTTGACTTTAGGCCAAATATTTGCTTGCCAAATGTTTCACCAAATGTTCTCCTTTGATAACAAGTGGAAGTGGGCTTTTAGACCATAATACTCTTTAATGTTGAATAACCCTTTTGATGAATGTCAGTGACGAAGGATATCCGGGCCATGCTTTATCCTAATTCTTTGCATCGCTTCCTCCTCTTCCCAAGAGCTTAGTTTTGTATCCTTAAGAATCCTAAGGTTTGTTCGAGAGAGATTCCATTCCCTTGAGATTGAGGTAGGATGGGAGTTTTTCCATTCATCCACCACACAGATAAGACGATATTGGCCCATTCGCTCATGTAGTTTTATCAATGGATCCCATTCTTGCAGTGGTGGCATTGTTGCCATGAATCCGACCAAAAAAGAGCATCCATGCCATCCATGACCTCCTAGAAGGCATGCTCTTGTACCAGTGAGCCATTTTGTTAGGCCAAATTCCAAGTAAGGGAACCATTCCTCTGATCATTCCATATAATAAGTTGAGCTTCTTCCACTTCATGCATGTATTTTCACCGCAACAGTCGATCCCAAAGGTACCCTATTTTTTTTAGCCATCTCCTCTAGATTTTGGCTCCCATGACTTGGTTTAGCAACTTAGGGTCCCTTACCTCAAGGCTAGCTACCAATTTTTACTTACAAAGATCATCCTATTTGATTAAAGCCCATTTTCACCCTTCTTTAGTGCCCCTCTAGAGGAAATTCCTTTGGATACTTATGATGGATTTTAACATAGCTTTGGAGGCGTCTAAGGTTGAGAATATATAGATTGGTATAGCTCCTAGGAAAAACTTCAGAAAAACCGAGCGACCTGCTAGATTAAGAGTGAAGAAAGTCCAAGAGTTGAGGTTCTTGTCAAGGGAGGAGAGCAGGCTCTCTCAGAAGCTGCTATGAAGAGCATTATCTATAAGGGGAATGCCTAAATATTTGGATGGAAGAGAGCTCCTACTGAAGCCCAAGATGCGAGTGACAAAGACTTGAATAACCCTGGGAGTATTGAAGAAGAAGATATGGGATTTTTTTAGTGTTAATGGAGGTTCCAAAGGCTTCACATAAATCATTAAGGATGTCGAGGATACGTCTTTATTCTCTAGCAGTGGGAACCCCCATCATTATTGTGTCATCAACAAATTGGATGTACGAGATAGGAGGGTGCAATCCATGAAAGGAAAAGCCTTTGAGAGAGTCATCGTTGATAGCAACCTTGATGTAGTGATGCAGGAGCATCGCCAACTCATCAAGCGAGCCAACGCGGAAGCAAAAAGATAGCTGGACAAGCCAGCACAAATTTTGAAAACACTTTGGAATTGTTGCGCAAATCTTAAATGAGCCATTTATGAAGGCGCACTTTGTATATTGTAATGGACCTTGAGCCTTTAAGCTCTCGTCCTTAGGTAGATAGTCGACATTTAATATAGTTAATGCTGGTAGATAGGAATTTAATTTTAGATTTGATAGCTTTAGAGTCCAAGAGGAAAAACGGATATAGACACCCTCATTGTATCATCGTAACATTAGCGAGAACATTCAGAAGAAGAGCATGCAGAGAATTGTATGAAGAACACCCATGTACAGGCATTGGATTAATAGAAGAAAGCTTTGAGTCAATTTCATGGTTTGTGTTGTTCTCTGTGCATAGATGTCGGTATGCTCTTGAATGTTTACTTCTTGTTTACATTTGCTTTTATGCTGTGTATATGATTTCATGAGTTGAGATTGAAGTCTGAGAGGGTGAAGGAATGAGTTTCAATTGTTTCTCTAATTGATCCAAAAGATTCCTACAAGGAGTGCAGTCGAATTGTCCGCAAGGAGTACGTTGACAGAAGGGTTCAATTCGAGATAACTTTTATTCTCATTTTCCTCAAAGGTGCAGTTGAGCACAGGAGATGTGCAGGGAGTGCGTAGGCTGGTTAAAGGCCTCAGGGTTGCGAACCTAAGAGAAGCGTTAGAAGACTGCTGCTGCAAGTGTGCGCAGGGTCAGAGACTTCAACACTTAGACGTTGTTGAAGGATTGCCGCAAGGAGTGCATGCTGGAAGTTTCTCTAAGGACTTAAAGGTCTTGGAGAGAGCTCAGGAGGAGTAGGCCTTCGAATTCATTGAAGAATAAGTGTAGGGAAGCTGCTAGCGTAAGTCCGAGAGAAGCATCACAGGCTTGCGAGCAGGCGGACGAGTTTCGAGGAAAGGAACGTAATCGTTTCACAGAATTTTCCAAGAAGAAGAACGGACAGTCGAAATCCTCTGATGAGATTTCGTGAAGTTCCGAGGACCGTTGGATCTTGTAGAGGTGCAAGGAATTTACGACGAGAACGTCTGAAGGTCAAAGCTTAGGAGGGGCAGAGTCGCCGATCCAAATCATAGGGGCCGTCGGATCTACACGTGATATCGTGTGTCGGGGATTCGTAAGTCAAAGTTCCAAAATTGTGCAACAAGAATTGCGATATCGCGATCCACGATATCCCGACAGGTTCAGAACCGTCCATCAGTGAGGATGCGTGGCAGGAAATCCCAGTAAGTCGAGGTTCAGAGAATCAGGGTTTTCAAAGGTAAGGAACTCTTACATGTTGGAATCGCAAAACGCGATATCCCGATAAGTCACAGGACAGTGCAGGCCACAGTCAGGGTTAGTGGAGGACAGGTGGCATACCATATCGGGGATCGAGAAAAGGTAAGTCCCGAATCCTTTGGCATTAGGATTCGTGATCCCATGAATTCTGAAATCCCGATCTAAGCGACAGGGTGCGAGAAGGTCAATTCACACGTACGCATCGGAGATTTGGTGCATCGGGTATTGGGAGTCGGCAATTCAAAGTGCAAGACGTTGAGAGTTGCGAAATCGTGATAGAGCAGGAGGCCCGACAAGGTGAGAGAAAGTCAACATTGACTGACCATCGGGTCTCGGGGATTCGAGAGCCCAGTGATAGAAAGTGAGCTTGCGAAGCTGCAAGTTCCGATTTCCCGATCACTAAGGGAGGTCACTTGGAGAGTTGTTGTGGGTAAGGAAGGTTCCCGATAGGGAATTAGAAGAACCTTTGTGTTCTTCGAGACGTGAGTGGAGAAGATCCTGTGTATGCGCGTGGAATTTCCGACCTGTGGGTGGCGAAAGGGCCGCGTAGTCCATCATGTAGCAACTAAGACCTTCAACCATGATGATGAAAAGAAAGGGGGAATTGGGATCCCTTTAGAAAATTCCTCTAGAAGAGGAGAAAAGGATGCAGGGCACCCCATTAACCAGGATGGAGAAAAAATAAGAAGAGATGAGGGTCATAATCCAATTAACCCAAGTTTCATTAAAGCCAAAATCAAGAAGGAGAGATCACATATATTGCTAGCGTAATTTATCAAAGGCTTTAGAGAGATCAATCTTAATAAGCATACTAGGAGTGCCAAAATATTTTAGAGAGTGTATGACCTCATGGGCGAGGATAACACTATCAATGATTTGGTGTCCTTCTACATAGCCCGATTGCTCATGTGAGAAGCTAAAATGAATAAGGGGCATAATTTGAAGTGCAATTACCTTTGTGAGAAGTTTGTAGATGACATTGCAGAGCGTGATCGGACGAAACTGGTTCATATGAGAGACACGATCCTCTTTGGGGACTAGAGCGAGAAAGGTTACATTGAGATTGGGAAGAGCACTTTGAGTTTTCTCGGAGTCCTCTACGATCTTCCAAACCTCTTCCTGAACTAAGTGCCAACAATGATGGAAGGAATTTGAGGTGAATCCATCCGGCCCTAAGGATTTTCTCAGGGGAATATATTTGATAGCTTGGTCAACCTCTTCTAGCGTGATTGGCCTTAGGAATGTGGCATTCTGATCGGCCGAAATCAAAGAGGGGATGTGCTGAGTTATTTTGGCTATGACCTGAGATCTATCTAGATAGGCTCCAATAATAGATATTGATAGTAACTTACTAATTCACGTTCCATACCAGGATGATCCATGACTAACTTCCCTTGAGCATCTTCCATCTCGGTGAATTGATTTATATGCCTTCTCTGAATCATGGATCGATGGAAGAATTTAGTGTCCCCCCCCTCTTTTAGCCATTGGAATCTATATTTTTTCCGCCAAAGGGTTTCCTCTTGAGCATACATTTCTTCTAGTTTTTACTCTATGTGTGCCTCCTCCTCTTTTAGTTGGCCCGAGCATCCCTAGGCCATGATTTCCTATTGTACTTCCTTCAAACTCTGTTCCAGATCTCTTTGGGCCTAAAATATGTTCCCAAATAAATTCGTATTCCATTCTCTGAGATGCTTCTTGAATTTTTTTTAGTTTTTGCAGGAAGTGATACTTTAGAGTGCCATACAAAATGGTTGCTTCCTCCCACCATTGATGAACATTTTCCTCAAAATCAGAGTGAGACAACCAAAATTTCTCAAAGCAGAACGATTTACAGCAAGGGGAGCTTGGAACATCTAACCATAGTTTAATAGGACAATGGTCTAAACCCACCATTGAAAGAATGCTAGATTCCATGTGTAGGTCGTCCAACATTAGGGGTTCTAAAATGAGGAATCGATCCAATTGACAGACAATCTGTTGATATCCCGATATCTTGTTGGTCAGGGTGAAGTCTTCGTCGATGTATTTTAGATCCACCGATCACAGATTTTTAATAAGGTTTTTAAAAGCCTCATTGTCCCCCTCTAGTTGACAATTACCTCCTCTCTCTTTTTCCAGAGAGAGAATGATGTTAAAATCACCCCCTAGGATCCATCCTCTATCTTGGATGATTGCTCTGAGACTCTCCTAATTTTCCAAAAAGTGTATTTTATTAGTGTGGAGCTGCGACCCATATACATTGGTTAGAAACCCTTCCTTGTCAGAGCCAATCATTCGAAATTGAGCTGAGATGGTCCATTTAGTAGTAAAAAATTTCTCAAGAAGGACTGCATCTGGGTTCTAGAGAATAGAAAGGCATCGTGTTGCATCCGAGGAATCATTATTGATGAACTAGCAACATCGTCAACGACTGACCAAAATGGATTCAACCTCATGTCATGCACACTTGGTTTCCTGAAGAATTAATACATCCGAATTTTCCACTAGAATATGGTTTCAAAGGAGCCTTTGCTTGGTCCTTCCATTGAGGCCCCTTATGTTTCAAGAGATGATCTTCATGAGGAAGTTTGAGAGGGGATGTGATGAAAACTCTTAGTGATGATTTGAATCTTACCTGAATTCACCATGAAGTTGCCCACTTCCTAAATTAGTTGTTGTTTTGATCTTCTTCCATGACATTTTTTCTCCCTGGATTGCTTCCTTTTATATTTAAGGGGGTCCTTTTGGATTCCCAATCCTAATCCCGATCTCGAGGTCATGCCTGTTCTAGAATCTAGGTATACCTTATGGACCTTTATGAGCTGCTTGTGAGGGATGGAGATCAATTTGTTTTTGCGGTAAGCTTCCTCCAAACTTACCAAATCGATCCATGTCAGTTCCTTCTCATCTAACTCTATTTCCATGTCACTTCCATCTTCAGTGTTCACCTCTTCCAATACTATATTAGGGCCCGATGATGGGACGATTTGCTCAATAATGGGTTGGATTGAATGGATCGTCTCTTTCTCTTGCACCTTGGGGGGATCTGTACAAATCCCAAGGATTTTCCATTATACATCTGCTTTAGATTAAGAAATAATATTAATGAAATTGGATTGGAGATTTGATAATGACAACTCTAATGATTTTCATTATTGTAAAGAGATAAGTTTCCATGGTAGTGGGCATATATTCTAGAAGGAAAAAAAGAATTTTTTTGGGGGAATTATCAAAACATATGCAACATATGTTTTGATAATTCTGTAGTCCTCGTCGGGACTACAGAAAACGGGGAGCGGAGTGTCCTTTTCCAGTTGTAAGTTGTATTGTGCACTACAGTAGAAGCGCACTGGAGTCTGGACCGTCTTTTTTCAGTTTTTTCTAATTTTTTTTTTTAATTTATTATTGTTTTTTCTATTAGTTTGGTTGAAAATGTTTATAATTAAGACTGATTATCGAGTGAATCTTCTCTAAAATAATATTAATAAAAGGTTGTTTGAATTTTCTTAAAATAATATTGAGAAAATGTTGGTTAACTATTCTCCAAGCTCATATTAAGAAAAAAGTCAGTTGCTTCTCCAAGTTCAATAATTGAGAAAAAATCAATGAAATCTTCTTCAAGATAATATTGAGAAAAGGTAGTCAAACTCTTCTCAATAACATGATCCATAGTTTAATATGTTTATTCAACTCTACATGCATTTATCTTATAAAACACAAGATTTGATTTGAAAAACTATTGGCAAGCAATACTTTTCAACTATTTTTATTATAGTTTATCTTTTTATATAAACATTATCTATGTTTCGAGTCACATATTTAATTCTCATTGTATTAACTTTACCATTTACAATATAATATATATGATTCCCCGACATCCAAATCTCTAATCCGTCAACCCATGTTAGTTTCTTTAACACATACCCAACAATTAAGGTTATATTTTACTTCTTAGAAAATGGTCATGAGAAATTATTTTAGGAAAAAGAAAAGAAAATGTATTTTAAAAAGTTTGAATTATTTCATAAAACAAGTTAAAGCTGAAAGAATAACACCACACTATGCAAGATAATGATCTTATAAAGAGATTTCTTACTTTTTTGCAAAAATAACAAACCTATCAAGACCATTAAAAATATCAAACTTACTTTTTTGTAAAGGGATTTTCATGGTTAAAAATCCTTGTTTGTGGGACAAGGGACCCCCTCCCCGATTTGAACTTGTGACCTCTTAAGAGGAAACACATGTTCTTAACTATTAGGCCTACTCACCCTGTATTTGTGAAAATAAAAATATAACATATTTATTGATAGCATAATTGGAGGATGCTATATTTTCTAAAAAAGTAAAAAAAAATTGGTTTTGATTTTTTCAAAAGAATCATTGAACTTTTCAATAAACACTGTTCATCTTATTTTTTAGAAATAGATAATTCGTAGATTGTTACCTTAGAAAATTCGAAATTTCATTTTATTCTCAATAATGAAGGTAAGATCAAATAAGAGAATATTTGAAAGGTGATAAATAATGAAGGTAAGATCAAATAAGAGAATATTTGAAAGGAGATATATGGACATTACTAAGCAATTGACATTTAAGTTCTCAATAATGAAGGTAAGATCAAATAAGAGAATATTGAAAGTAAGATCAAATAAGAGAATATTTGAAAGGAGATATATGGAAATTACTAAGTAATTGACATTTAATCAATGGTTTGACAAATGCACTACAATTAGTTGTGGCCATTTGTTAGAAACATGAAAATATTATTGAATGATTTTAATGAGAAAAACATCATATTGATTCATAGCAAGTTATTGACTTGATGATTGACTATTTTATGGTAATTTTTGTTTACAACATGATTATTTTATGGTAATTTTTGTCCATAATAGATGAAAATGTCAAAGACATACATAAGACCATTTTTCTTAAACTATAAAGTGTAATGAAGTCTTTGTTATCCTTTTATATAATAATGGTTTTACATTTTTAAATTATATTATAATAAAATGTTAAGAACATAATACCATTTCTCTTAAACTATAAGGTGTAATGGAGAATGAAAATGTTGAGGACATAAAACCATTTCTCTTGAACTATAAGGTGTGACCATTTCTCTTAAACTATAAGGTGTAATGGAGTTTTTGTTATCCTTTTATATGATAATGATTTTATATTTTTAAATTATATTATATAATAGGTTAAAATTTCCTATTTTCCAATATCCATTCATGATAATGGTCCTTTATTATTTTTATAAATATGTTTGGACAATAAAATGTGATTTTTATCATCTATTAATTTGTTCAATTTGTAAAAAATATTGCATTGAAAAAGTAATTTAGTTTCTTTAAATTTATGCAATTTTTTGAAATAATAGATTTTTCATGTAACTGAAAAGAAATCATTCATATTGGGTGTATGGAATTGTTGTTTCAAGTTCCAAAATTTAAGGAGTGTATGCTACCCAGCTTACACCTTGATTTTATAAATGGTTATTACAAATGTTACAAACATATGTTTAACTTTAATGTTATTAAAGTTGCATGAGAACATTTTGATGTTACTTCATTCTTCATATATTTTGATTTAACGGAGATAAAATGCTTCAAAAAGAGAACGTAGATAAAATATTTCAAGAAGATATTTGATTAAATGAGGGATGAGACCTTTATATTTATTTGAGGCTAAAATGCATAAATAGTGTTGAACACTCACTTATGTACATAAATTCTTCATATCTATAAGAAACATATGTAAAATGTTTTTGCATTATCATTTAGGGTTAAAATGCATAAATAGTGTTGAACACTCATCTATGTACACAAATTCTTCATATCTATAAGAAACATATGTAAAATGATTTTTTAAATTATGGAGAAAAATAAAAAATAAAACATATTATTTATACATGAAGGTTGATACAATTATAGGGACAACCAAAAAAAAATCTTCCAACTATGTTTAAGTTGGGTATTTGATGGTATTTAAAAGAGTTTGTTTGATTAAAAAACATTATTTTTCTCTTTTCTAAAGCATATGTGTTCTTTCATTGGAATGTGTGAAACTTGCGCCATTTGTTAAAAACATTCAAAATCACTATCTTGATTATGATGAGGAATTTTACTTATAATTTGATTGTAAATCTTTATTTGCAAATAATTGTTATTTTATTAACTATTGCAATTTTAATTTAGTTTTTCGACATCACTTTACTGGAAAACTATTTATTCAATAATATGCATATATGTTGATTGGATTTAGCTCTAATGGTTAAGAGAATAAATATTATCCTCCTTTGAATTCAAATCCCATTTATAACATATTTTCTCTTCATGAATCAATTGTTAATTGAGATTGAAAAGATATTGACAAACTCATTCTTTCTTACAAACTTAAAAGTGGAATAAAATATTACATGTAAAAACAATTATGTAACCAATTGTTAATTGAGATTGGAAAGATATTTACAAACTCATTTTTTCTTACAAATTTAAAAGTGGAATAAAATATTAAATGTAAAAACAATTATGTAAAATATGTGAATGCGAATTTTTTTAGTAATAAATTATATTAATGGTAAATCTAGTTAACTAGATCAATTAAGTATTCATACTTATTATCATATCAAATATACAATGAGAAAAATTAATTACTGAATTTCATCTCAATTTCTTAAAAAAACTATAAAACTATAGTGTGTTGGTTCACACATTTCAAAAAAAAAGAAAAATCTTACAAAGAAATACAAATATCATTTGTGATACAAAGGCTTATATCATTCACTTAGGTACTAAATAGGTTTTGAACAATTTCCTTAAGTTATTCACTCTTAGGATTTTAATATCAACTTAAGAGACAATGTAAATGACTTTTTTTTCCATATTTTGTTTTGAGAATTGAATTGAAAAAGAGCAATTTCAATTCATTATGACATAATAGGATTTCAAGAAAATACCTAGAAAAGTTTTGAATGGTATCAAAAATTCAAATAGGAAAATTTTTAATGATGTTTTTAATGGTAGAAACATAGTTTTTTTAGCCTATTTGAAGGAAAAAAATGTTAATAATGATGAAAATAATTATTTGATTACAAAGACTTATAATTATATCAAGATGAGAATAACAAGTATTTAATAGATCAATTGTGGCTAACCTTAATGTTGCTACAAGGAAATATTTTAATGATGTTTTTAATGGTAGAAACACGGTTTTTTTGTAGACTATTTGAAGGAAAAGAATGTTTATAATGATGAATATAACTATTTGATTACAAAGACTTATAATTATCAATATAATAATGACAAGTATTTAATAGATCAATTGTGGCCAACCTTGATGTTGCTACATGACGTTCAATTTATTGTAAAAGATTTGAAAGATAGTGATTCATTGTGATTAATAATTTCTACCATTATTAAAATTGTTTTATATTATTACAATATTTTTTATGGTTAGTGATATTTTTAGTAGCTAGGTGTTTTTTAAGCATTTGTTATTTTTAGTAGGTGGTGAATGAGTTATTCTTTGTTTTTGTTTTTTGTGAAGACATTTTTATCTATAAATATATACAAATGAAATTACAATTATAATTTTAGGTTAACCAAGTGATAATTCCATGACCTCTAAGCTAATTAACAGAAAAAACATTATGATTGAACTATTTGATGGTTCTTAGCGATGTCATTATTAGATTCGAACAAAACAATCCTAAAACAACAACTCATTTGGGAATGTTTGGAATTAAAACGACATATACAATTAGTCAAAATAAGTTCCATGGGAAATCCCATTGATTTAGACATGTTAAGATCAATACCTGTGTGTGTGTAAGAGTGGAACTAAGAGAAACCATGTCTAAGTCTCCTCCTCCTAAAAAGAGAATGGGTGCTTTGGGTTTCTTCTTGCTTGGATTTTGGGGTCCTCTTTTTCTCTTTCCTAGGTCTCCTCAACATGTCCTCAATATGAACTTTGGGCTTTGACCCATGGTTGATCCCTGAATTGCATCTATAAGGGAGCCATATTCATTGTCCAAAAGTTTAAGAATGTCCAAAAGGATGTTCGCAAATAGGATTTTCTTGCTTAGGTTCCTATCCATGATGCTTGGTGTATTAGTACAAGTCAATCATGAGTAAGTAGTGGATGAAACTACTTTGTGAAACCCCAATGCTGGCTTGATTTTCTCCAACTCGTCAATCACTTAGTTATGGTTGTTCCTTCTCTTATGATGGACCTTTTCTTCTTGGTTGGAAAGATTCTAAATGGTGGATGCCTTTTGTTTGGTGGAAAAAGCATCAATGAGTCTTAGAGCTTACAATTTTTTCCTTCAATTGTGCTAAGGAGAGCCTACAACCTTTTCCTTCTTGGTCTAGGGTTTCATAGATCTTCAAGTAACACCCCAAGGCCGATCCCCTACTGAATTGTAATTATATTTATAGGTCGGTGAGCCAAGTGTTTATAAGCCAGAAGACTTATGTGTTTATTAGGCCAGAGAGCCAGATGATAAGGCCAATGACCTTGATTTTTTATATGTAAATACTCACATCATTAATAAAATTACATAGTTGCATGTAGACCCTCCACGAAGAAAGAGTTATGGGGGACTAAGCTTCACTAGGTAGGGAAAGGGAAGGGGTTAAGTGTCTAGGAAAAGGGGCTAAGCTAGAGGGATTACCTCTAAAGGAATAATATTATATTATTATTTTCTAGAGGCTAAGGTTTGACATAACCGTGTTGTCCTAAGTTCCTGGGGAAGGGGAAAGAGTGTTAAGTGGAGCTCATGCAGCTTCAGGAAGTCATGTGTCAACCTAGACGCATGCAGTTATAGTTGGGAAAGACAAATCGTTGGGGGTTCCCTCACCATTCTCACCATCCTCACGATTCTTGCTAGGGTTGCTACTCTACCATAAGTCATACTCCTCATTGATGCATGCACACACTCACGCACTGAGCATGGCCTCCATTATCAACCTCTAAACAAGAACGCACCGCAGAAAATTGCAATCATACTTGAGTTATCTTGTGTATTTCCTGTGAAGCCCGACGCACCTGTATATTCCTGATCTCGTGATGTGTTTTAATGGTTGTTTTTTGTTTCCAACGTAGTTCCTTGGCTGAGCATGACTTGCTGCCATATTCTACGTCCTTACCCATTTTTGGTTGTTGCCATCACCTTTGTCGTGTGTTGAGGAGCGAGTGTGAAGAAACAGGTTGTCAGGCATGTGAGAAACTCTCTCCAGGTGAGAGAGTGTGTTGAGGAAGTGAGTTATCTTGGAGGGAGTCTCGTAGTAGCTATAGTACTCTGATACTTCCCATCCATCCTATTGTTGAAGCCCTGGAAGGGAGGTGGAAAACTGATAGACTTGTGATAGTGAAGATGTACACTCCCATGGTGGGACAGGTGTGTGGGGAATGAGGGTCTGTGGGCTGTGGGCATAAGTGGCTCCTGTGAAAAAATCCTTCCTGTTGATCTATGCGACTTTCCTGTTGTCCTTGACAAGCCTAGGAATCCCTTGTCGGTGGAGTTTAGTCCCAACTTGGGGGTGACTCACTGTTGAGCATGATAAGAAACGTGGTCTAAGGCTGGGAGGTTCGTGGAAGGTCTGCACGCAGTTGGTGGTCATCAATTAAAAGATAAGTACCAATTCTTTGTTCATTTACATTTTGTGTATTTGTACATGTTATATTGATGATTATTGCCTGTATATGTTGTTATATTTATGGTTCTATCTATGATTACTGCATGTATGCTTTTACTTCTATTTTTGCATTAAGTTGTGTGATAACATAACATAAATCATATGTTAAATATTGGTATGTGTTATTGTCGCTTCCACATGAATAGGTGCATGAACATAATGGTATAGTTGTTTAAATTACAATAGATAGATATGTATATAAATATATATGAATATAAGATGTCATCTCTATTTATTCCTGTCAAGTTTTATATGTGAATATTTCCACAAAATTATTCAGTGGCATGGCCTGGCCTGTTGGTTTAAGGCCAGGAACGGTCACAAAATGGTATCAGAGAAGAAAAAAAAAGATACGGTTGTTTAGGTAGCGTTACCCGACAGAGGTCGAGGTATGAGGACATTACCAAAATGGTATCAGAGCGAAGGTTTCAACACTGAGCCTGGATGGGCCATGAAAGTGGTTAACAAGACAAAGATTTAAGAGTAAATTGTTGTCGAAAGGGACAAAATTTGAAGTGAAGAGTGTCCCTAGGTGCCAACAAGATACCTTGGTCGTGTTATGAAGCTTAGGAGGTATAACAGTTTATGGAATGACAACAGATAAGGAATCCACAAAAACCGTTGTGTTGGGCTGTGAGGTTTGAATTGGGCCATAGGATCTGTTCTGAAGAAGGCAGACCCTTCACAGTCATCAAATTTAGAAAAGGTGTGGGAAAGTTAAACCCTAAGTCCTTTAGACTTCACGACTTTGACGAAGTTTATCTATTATAAGAAAAGGGGGTTGAAGCGTGAAGTTCTGAAGTTCCGAAGATGATCTACACCGCAGATATGAGGAGAAATGCTTGACCGTTGGATCAACCGAAGAAAGAAAAGAACCATTAGGTCGAGCTAAGAGCAAGAGACAAGGCGCAACAGTGAAAAAAATATCTCATCCATCAGATCTACATGCAAGTGATTGTGATCCGTAGATCTCACAACAGTTCAGGAGATCGAAGTTTGGGAGAAAAGGGGTGTGCTAAGGTAAATTCTTCCGAAGCTCGAAGTCCCGAAGTGACGTGGCATGATGATGTCACCCGGGGTGACATGGAATTCCTTAGTCCTTCCACGTGTCACCACCTTAAATAATGACAATTGTACTATGTGGACCCCCCGTAAGGTTAAGAAGTTCGAGAGTTCAGAAGATTTGAGGTGTGAAAGTGTAAAATCTTCCAAAGTCCCGAAACTCTTGAAGTCCCGAAGTGACTTGACTTATTGACGTCACCTGAGATTACATGGACACATGGGATGTGTGCCACATTTCAATGGGTTAAGAACCTTTGGAATATAGAAACGCCATTCATAACGTGACACGTGTCACCCATCATATTGGACCATGTGTCCACTTCTAGTATTCCACCATGTGGCACTCTTCTTGAGCATAGTTAGTGGGGCCCTGATGGTCATAGAGGACGTGTGGTGTTGGTTCATGAATTTTGGAGACTTGGCACTCCAACATAAATAGTTCATGAGTTAGTGGGACGAAGAAATCTCTGAAGTCCTGGAGCCCTGAAGCCAGAAACCCGGAAGGTCGGAGTTAATCTCGGTTGTTGATCAGGAAATGACACTTGGCAACAAATGCAACAGTCTAGAGACTTGGCACTCTGGAAGGATTGAGAGTATGGACAGTCTGGAACTCTCGAATCCCAAAGTTTCGTAGTAAATATAAGTTGTTGGATGCTGGGAAGCTGAGGACCATTGATCTACCCCACTTCGCGAGTTTGCCAATGCGGCACTCCGAGAGATTTGTTGTGATGTGCTTTGGAAACCGCTGAAGCCTAGAGACCCAAAGCTCCTATCCACCGTAGATCTTAACAGAGAATGTGGACCGTAGATCTTAACAGAGAATGCAGATCGTAGATCCACCGTCCTCCATGAAATCACTCGTTCCAGGTTTTCTGATGTTTATGATGTGTGGAAAGGGAAAAATCTAAAGCATGGAGTAAGTGCCAAACTATTAGCACTTGGTCATATCCATGGTCACATGCGAGTTGAGGGCTGAAGAAAAAGGGGCTAGCGCCCGAAAGTGAATTGTTGCAGAACAGAGCAGGGCTCGGAGATAGATTTGTGGGGATTCTTGATTGAACAAGACCCGCTAAAAATGGAGTCTGATATTCTTTTGTTGAATCATATTGTTTAAGTTATTCGGGAAAAATAATAAGTTTAATGGCCTGAAAAAAAAATCAGTTGACTGCACATTTTTGCAGAATTAACAATTACTAGAACTGGATAGGATTGTTACCTAGTGCAGAGAAATGGAGGAGGCACAAGATGCTTATAGTTCGGAGGATGAATTTAGAGGAATGGATGTCCATTTAGGAATTGAAGGAAAAAACTCCAATGGGCATGGAGAAGAAATAAATAAATAAGTGAGCATGATGAAAATCATTAAGAATTTGCAAAAAGATGTACAAATTCACTAGGCAGATAAAAAAAGGCTTATGAGATCCAGGGAGAAACAGGGAGAATTCAATATGAAGTTGATGCAGAGCTTGGAAAGAATTGAAAACAAATTGGATAAGGAAAGTGGATCCAACAAATCAGGGAGCCATAAGTCCCCTGATGTGAAAAGGAGAGAAGGAAGTGGTAGCAGACATCACCAACACTCCCAAAAGAATTCCCATAAGAGGACGCACAACAGTTCAAGTCCATCGCCTACTAGAAATCATAGGATATATGAAGTGGATAAAATAAAGGGAGAAATGAATAAGATCAAACATCCTACTTTTGATGGAGAGAACAAGAAGGGTGAAGATGATGAGGCATGTATGTTGGGCATGAAAACATATTTCCAGGTGCAAAATTATGCTTCTTGTGCAGAAGGAAGAATTTCCATATATTAGCTAAAAGGAAAGGCAACCATATGGTGGGATCAGCTTGTGCAAGTGTAGCACGTCAGAGAGAATAATGTTACATGGAGGGAATTCAAGAGGAATTTTGAAAAGAAGTACTTAACTTAGAGGTATTATGACAAGAAAATGAAAGAGTTCTTTGAACTCAAGATGGGAAGTATGTCCATTGATGGGTATGAAAGAAGATTCTTAGAGTTGTCGAAGTATGTCCCCTTCATCAAGGATGAGACAGTTAAGATTCAAAGGTATCCGAGTGGGCTGCCATCTTTCAGTAGTGAAAATATCCAGTATGATGATCCCAAGACTATGGAAGAAACCATAAGGAGAGAAAAATTCTTATTTGATCAGCAAAAATGAAAGCCTACTTTCCAAGAAGCTTGGGAAGACAAGAAGAAGTTTAAAAGGGAGCAGAGGCAGAAGGGGAACAAGCCACCATTTCTTAGAAATAGTCCTCAAGGACAACTTGTTTTGAGAGATACTAGGATGACTGAAGTAGGTGGGTAAAGTCCAAGGCAGACACTTATGGAATGTTGTGGTTGTAAAGGAGATCATAGGTATAGAGATTGTCCTCACAGAAGTGACAAAGTGAGAGTTGTTCACAATTTTCAAAAAACAGAAACGGTAGAGTACATGGGAAGAAGAGTACCAAGGATCTATGCAGCCCTGGACAACAAGCAAGATGAGTTTCAATCACACATGATTGAAGTTGAAGGTATGATCAATAACCATGCCTTTACTATTTTAATAGACTCAGGAGCTAGTCATATCTATATAGATCCTAATGTTGTGGAAATATTTCTTTTGCCAAGAAGCAAGCATGAGAAATCTTGGTTGGTAAAGTTGGCTATAGGAGCCAAGAGGAAAGTTTTTGAGTTGGTTAAATCATGTCCAGTGGGCATGAATGGACTGAATACCAAGGCAGATTTGAACATCTTTCCTTTGGGATCATATGATTTCTTAATTGGTATGGATTGGTTGGACCAACACCATGCCATATTAGACTATCATAACAAGGCATTCACTTGCCTAGATGAGGAAGGAAATCAGAGAACAGTCCAAGGAATTCGTATGGCAGTTACTGTCATAGAAATTTCAACAATACAACTGAAAAAGTGTTATAGGAAGGGCTGCCAAATATTTGCATCCCATATGGAGGAAGCATCTAAGGATAAGGTGCCAAAATTGGAGGATCATGTAGTCCTGGAATATTTTGAATATGTGTTCAAAGAGGTACCAGGACTACCCCCAAAGAGAGATATTGATTTCTCTATTAATTTAATGCCTAGAAAAACTCCAGTGTCAAAGACTCCTTACAGAATGAGTACACCAGAGCTGAAGGAACTGCAAATGCAGTTGGAAGAACTTCTGAAAAAAGGTTATATACGCCCAAGTGTGTCACCTTGGGGTGTCCCAGTCTTGTTCGTGAAGAAGAAATATGGGACATTGAGATTGTGCATCGATTTTAGGCAGTTGAACAAAGTGACTATAAGGAACAAGTATTGTCTACCAAGGATTGATGATCTCTTCGATCAGTTGAAAGATACTAGAATATTCTCAAAGATAGATCTCAGGTCAAGATACCATCAGGTAAGGATGAAATAGGAAGACATCAGCAAGACCGTCTTTAGGACAAGGTATGGTCATTTTGAGTTCGCAATGGTTCCATTTGGGTTATCAAATGCACCAATTGCTTTTATGTGCTTAATGAATGACATTTTATGAGAATATTTAGACAATTTTTTCATTGTCTTTTTGGATGACATCCTTGTATATTCCAAGTCAGAAGAAGAGCACAAGCATCATTTGACCATGGTATTGCAAGTACTAAGAGAGCATCAACTGTATGCCAAATTGAGCAAGTGCTCATTTTATCAAAACATAATTCACTATTTGGGTCATATCATATCTGAAGAAGGGATATCAGTGGACCCTGAAAATATTGAGGTCATTAAAGGGTGGACAACACCTAAAAATGTGACAGAATTCATATCCTTCATGGGTCTATATGGCTACTACAAAAGGTTCATTGCAGGGTTTTCGAGAATAGCTCATCTCATAACTTCCTTGCAAAGGAAAGGGAAGAAGTTTCAATGGATAGAGGAATGTGAAGAGAGATTAAAACAATTGAAGCAACTGTTAACCAGTGCTCCAATTCTAAAGAATGAATATCCAGATGAAGATTTTGTGGTTTGCACAGATGCATGCAAAATGACTAGGAGGAGTCCTTAGTCAAAATGGATTTTTGATATGTTTTGAGTCCAGAAAATTGAAAGATCATGAAAGGCTCTATGCCACTCATTATTTGGGATTGGTAGCCACAGTGCACGCTTTGAAGAAGTGGAGGCACTACCTCATGGGAAAGAGGTTTGAGTTGAGAACAGACCATAATGGTCTGAAGTATTTATTTGATCAACCTACATTGAATGCCGGAAAGAGCAGATGGTTGGAATTCCTCTATGAATATGACTTTGATATCAAGCACATCAAAGGAAAATAGAAGAAAGTGGTTGATGCACTCAAAAGGAATGTGCATGAACTACATGCTACAACTATTAGCATGTATCAGAAGGATCTTAAAGGCAGAATTTATGAGGCTGCAAAAGTTGATTTGTAGTACATGGAATTGGTAACTAAATTGCAGCAAGGTAAAATGCAGCAGAAAGGTGAATATTATGAATTGGGAATTGATGGAATTATCTTGTACAAAAACAGAGTTTATGTACCAAATTATCTATAATTGAGGAGTGAGATTTTGAAAGAAATACATAATGTGCCTTATGTTGGACACCCAGGATATCAGAAAACAGTTTCAGCAGTCAAGAGCCATTACCATTGTCTAGGTATGAAGAAACAAATTGCAGAGTACATTGCCAAATGCTTGGAGTGACACCTAGATGGTTTACTGCAACCATTAACCATCCCTAAGTGGAAGTGGGAAGTGGTGACAATGGATTTCATCACAAGATTTCCCAGAACAAGCAAGCATTATGATGAAATCATGGTGGTAGTGGACAAGCTTACTAAAGTTTCCCATTTTATTCCATTGAAGACTACTCACAAGGCAACTAATGTTGTTGATATCTATATGAAGGAAGTAGCATGATTGCATGGAATTCCCAAGACAATTGTGTCTAACAGAGAACCAAAGTTTACCTCGAAGTTTGGAGAGGATTATTCGAGGGGTTCATAACGA
Organism: Picea mariana; assembly: GCA_032191745.1. Lineage (NCBI taxonomy): Eukaryota > Viridiplantae > Streptophyta > Pinopsida > Pinales > Pinaceae > Picea > Picea mariana. The sequence goes on along the minus strand of JASDQU010107058.1, from coordinate 244,813 downwards.
ACCTGAACTTCAGCAAAGCCTATCATCCTGAGTCGGAGGGACAAACAGAAAGAGTGAATCAAGTGATAGAATATATGTTAAGAATGTATGTGATGAACAAACCATATAAATGGGAAGATTATATACACTTGGTAGAATTTTCCTACAACAATGGGTATCAAGCATCACTGAATATGAGCCCATTTGAAGCACTTTATGGCATAAAGTGCAACACCCCAGTAATATGGGACAACCTAGCTGATAGGGAAGTGGTTGGGCCAGAGTTGCTTAAGGAAATGGAAGAGAAAATGCTGAAGATTAAACAGAATTTAAAGGTTTCCCAAGATAGGTAGGAAATATATGTTGATAAGAATAGAACACATAGGGAATTTAAAGTAGGGGATCATGTATTCTTGAAAGTGAAGGCCAACAAAAGCTCCATGAAGTTGGGAAAATGTTCAAATTTGGCAGCTCGTTATTGTGGGCCGTTTGAAATCCTAGAGAGGATTGGTCCAATAACTTATATGATTGCATTGCCTGCATCCATGACTATTCATAATGTATTTCATGTATCATTTATCAAGAAGTATATACCTAATGCTAATCATGTGATTGTTCGGAATGTGATTCAGGTGGAGCAAGAATGCACTTTGCAAGTGCAGCCTATGTGCATACTAGACTGGAAGAACATGCAACTTTGGAATCGAGTCGTAAATCTTGTAAAGGTTCAGTGAACCTAGTATGGTCCCAAGGACACAACATGGGAGCATGAAGATGCTATGCAGGAAGAGTACCCGCATATTTTTTAATATTTTGGAAATCTTGTTGTTGATGTGAAAATAAGCTTCACTGAGGACAATGCAAAAATAAGGGGAGGGGATTGTAACACCCTAAGGCTGAGCCCCTGCTGAATTGTAATTATGTTTATAGGCTGGTGAGCCAAGTGTTTATAATCTGGAAGACTTATGTGTTTATTAGGCCAGAGAGCCAGATGCTAAGGCCAATGAGCCTAATTTTGTATATGTAAATATTCACATCATTAATAAAATTGCATTTTTGCGTGTATACCCTCCAAGAAGAAAGACTTATGGGGGACTAAGATCCAATAGGTATGGAAATGGAAGGGGCTAAGTGTATAAGAATAGGGGTTAATCTAGAGGGATTGCCTCTAAAGGAATAATATTATATTATTATTTCCTAGAGGCTAAGGTTTGACATAACCGTGTTGTCCTAAGTTCCTGGGGAAGGGGAAAGAGTGTTAAGTAGAGCTCATGCAGCTTCATAAAGACATGTGTCAACCTGAGTGCATGTAGTTATAGTTGGGAAAGACAACTTGTTGGGGGTTCCCTCATCATTCTCAACATCCTCATGATTCTCGCTAGGGTTGCCACTCTTTCGGAATCCATACTCCTCACTGATGTGCGCACACACTCATGCAATGAGCATGACCTCGATTATCGACCTATGAACAAACACTCACCGTGGAAATCTGCAGTCATACTTGAGTTATCCTATGTATTTCTTGTGAATCCCGATGCATCTGTATTTTCATGAGCTTATATTGTGTCTTAATGGTTGGTTGTTGCTGCCAACACAGTTCCTTGGCTGAGAATGACTTGCTTCCATATTCTACGTCCTTACCCATTTTTAGTTGTTTCCATCACCTTGCCCGTGTGTTGAGGAGTGAGTGTGAAGAAACAGGTTCTCAAGCCTGTGAGAAACTCTCTCCAGGTGAGAGAGTGTGTTGAGGAAGTGATTTATCCTAGACAGAGTCCCATAGCATCTACAGTACTCTGAGACTTCCGGTCCAGCTTGTTGTTGAATCCCTGGAAGGGAGGTGGAAAACCGATGGACTTGTGATAGTGAAGGTGTACACTCTCGGGGTGGGACAGGTGTGTGGGGAATGAGGGTCTGTGGGCTATGGGCGTAAGTGGCTCCTGGGAGAAAATACTTCTTGTTGATCTGTGTGACTTTCTTGTTGTCCTTGACGAGCCTAGGAATCCCTTGCCGGTGGAGTTTAGTCCTAGCTCGGGGGTGACCCACTGTTGAGCATGATGATATGAGTGGTCTAAGGATGGGAGGTCCGTGGAAGGTCTGCACGCAATTGGTGGTCATCAATTAAAATATAAGTACCAATTCTCTGTTCATTTACATATTGTGTATTTGTACATGCTATATTTATGAGTATTGCATGCATATGTTGTTATATTTATGGTTATGTATGTGATTACTGCATGTATGCTTTTATTGTTATTTTTTCATTAAGCTATGTGATAGAAGAACATAAATCATTTGTTAAATATTGGTATGTGTTATTGTCTCTTCTGCATGAATAGGTGCATGAAAAAAATGCTATAGTTGTTTAAATTACAATAGATAGATATGTATATAAATACATATGAATATAATATGTCATCTCTATTTATTCCTGTCAATTTTATATGTGAATATTTCCGCAAAAATTTTCAGTGGCATGGCTTGGCCTGTTGGTTTAAGGTTGGGAATGGTCACAAAATGGTATCAGAGCAGAAAAACAAAGATACAGTTGTTTAGGTAGCGTTACCTGATAGAGGTTGAGGTCTGGGGACATTACACTTCCTCTACCTTTTCTTATAAGAGGGGCTTCCACTACATCCTCACCCTCCTTCTTAAGGCTTTCTCCCTAAAAAATTCACAAAGGGGTAGCAAAATCCATGGCCACAGGGTTTTCCTGAGTGATTATCAGGGATCTCTTTCCAATGGTC
>JASDQU010107058.1:150910-179534 GCA_032191745.1 Picea mariana | reverse complement strand
TACAGTAATGCTTTTTGTACTTAGACTTTTCACTTGCTAATACAGATCACAGGTTTCTTTCCATTTTGGTGGCACTTTTTCCATATTTCTTCTTCACTGTTATATTGTTGTCAAACCTTGAATAGCTGTTATCCTATTGTTTGGTTCATGACATTATAATCAGTCTCTTTAGTTGTTTATTAGAACCTGCTTTGCACTGGTTTATGAGCAATCTTTTCTTCACCCACTGAAAGCTATCTTACTGTTTAGCCAATCTTGGAGAGCACTGTCTATTTGTTTATCATTTTGAGGTCTGAATGCCATAAGTTGAATTGAGTTATCCCATTGATCCACCTTTACAAAATAAAAAAACATTTATTTCTTAAGTTACCAAGCACCTTTGGTCTGCAACCACAAAGGGTTTCTTGGAGTGATAACACCAGTCATAACGTGACACGTGTTACCCATCATATTGGACCATGTGTCCACTTCTAGTATTCCACCACATGGCACTCTTCTTGAGAACAGTTATTGGGGCCCTGATGGTCACAGGGGATGCGTGGTGCTAGTTCATGAATTCTGGAGATTTGGCATTCCAGATAAATAGTTCATGAGTTAGTGGGAGGAAGAAATCTCTGAAGTCCCGGAACCCTAAAGCCCGAAACTCAGAAGGTCGGAGTTAATATTGGTTGTTGATTGGGAAATGACACTTGGAAACATATGCAGTGGTCCAGAGACTTGGCACTCCAAAAGGATTGAGAGTATGGACAGTCTGAAACTCCCGAATCCTGAAGTTCTGTAGTAAATATAAGTTGTTGGATGCTGGGAAGTTGAGGATCATTGATCCACCCCACTTCACAAGTTCGCCAATGAGGCACTCCGAGAGATTTTTTGTGATGTACTTTGGAAACCCCTGAAGCCTGGAGACCCAAAGCTCCTATCCATTGTAGATCTTAACAAAGAATGTGGACCGTAGATCCACCGTCCTCCATGAAATCGCTCGTTCCAGGTTTTGTGATGTTTATGATGTGCGGAAAGGGAAAACTCTGAAGCGTGGAGTAAGCGCCAAACTATTAGCACTTGTTCACATCCATGGTCACATGCGAGTTGAGCGCTGAAGAAAAAGGGGCTAGCGCCCGAAAGTGAATTGTTACAGAATAGAGTAGGGCTCGAAGATAGATTTGTGGGGATTCTTGATTGACCAAGACCCGCTAAAAATGGAGTCTAATATTCTTTTGTTGAATCATATTGTTTAAGTTATTCGGGAAAATTAATAAGTTTAATGGCCTAACAAAAAATCAGTTGGCTGCACATTTTTGCAGAATCAACAATTATCAGAACTGGACAGGATTGTTATCTAGTGCAGAGAAATGGAGGAGGCACAAGATGCTTACAGTTCGAAGGATGAAGTTAGAGGAATGGATGTCCATTTGGGAATTGAAGGAAAAAACTCCAATGGGCATGGAGAAGAAATAAATAAATAAGTGAGCATGATGAAAACAATTAAGAATTTGCAAAAAGATGTACAAATTCACCAGGCAGATAAAAAAAGGCTTATGAGATTCAGGGAGAAACAAGGAGACTTCAATATGAAGTTGATGCAGAGCCTGGAAATAATTGAAAATAAATTGGATAAGGAAAGTGGATCCAACAAATCAGGGATTCATAAGTCCCCTGATGTGAAAGGAGAGAAGGAAGTGGTAGCAAACATCACCAACACTCCCAAAATAATTCCCATAAGAGGACGCACAATAGTTCAAGTCCATCTCCTACCATAAATCATAGGATATATGAAGTGGATAAACTAAAGGGAGAAATGAATAAGATAAAACCTCCTACTTTTGATGGAGAGAACAAGAAGGGTGAAGATGTTGAGGCATGGCTGTTGGGCATGAAAACATATTTCCAAATGCAAAATTACGCTTCTCGTGCAGAAGGAAGAATTTTCATATATCAGCTAAAAGGAAAGGCATCCATATGGTGGGATCAACTTGTGCAAGTGTAGCATGTCAGAGAGAAGAATGTTACATGGAGGGAATTCAAGAGGCATTTTGAAAGGAAGTACTTAACTTAGAGGTATTATGACAAGAAAATGAAAGATTTATTTGAACTCAATATGGGAAGTATGTCCATTGATGGTTATGAAATAATATTCTTAGAGTTATCGAAGTATGTCCCCTTCATCAAGGATGAGACAGTTAAGATTCAAAGGTATCCGAGTGGGTTGCCATCTTTCAGTAGTGAAAAGATCCAGTATGATGATCCCAAGACTATGGAAGAAACCATAAGGAGAGAAAAATTCTTATTTGATCAGCAAAAATGAAAGCCTACTTTCCAAGAATCTTGGGAAGACAAGAAGAAGTTTAAAAGGGAGCAGAGGCAGAAGGGGAACAAGCCACCATTTTTTAGAAATATTCCTCAAGGACAACCAGTTTTGTGAGAGCCCAGGATGACTGAAGTAGGTGGGAAAAGGCCAAGGCAGACACCTATGGAATGTTGGGGTTGTAAAGGAGATCATAGGTATAGAGATTTTCCTCACAGAAGTGAAAAAGTGAGAGTTGTTCACAATGTTTAGAAAGAAAAAATGATAGAGGACATAGGTAGAAGAGTACCAAGGATCTATGCAACCCTGGACAACAACCAAGATGAGTTTCAATCACACATGATTGAAGTTGAAGGTATGATCAATAACCATGCCTTTACTGTTTTAATAGACCCAGGAGCTTAGTCATAGCTATATATATCCTAATGTTGTGGAAATATTTCTTTTGCCAAGAAACGAGCATGAGAAATCTTGGTTGGTGCAGCTGGCTACAGGAGCCAAGAGGAAAGTCGCTGAGTTGGTTAAATCATGTCTAGTGGGCATGAATGGACTGAATACCAAGGCAGATTTGAACATCTTTCCTTTGGGATCATATGATTTCCTAATTGGTATGGATTGGTTCGACCAACACCATGCCATATTAGACTATCATAACAAGGCATTCACTTGCCTAGATGAGGAAGGAAATCAGAGAACAGTCCAAGGAATTCCTATGGAAGTTACTGTCAGAGAAATTTCAACAATACAACCGAAAAAGTGTTACAGGAAGGGTTGTCAAATATTTGCAGCCCATATGGAGGAAGCATCTAAGGATAAGGTGCCAAAATTGGAGGATCATGCAGTCCTGGAATATTTTGAATATGTGTTCAAGGAGGTACCAGGACTACCCCCAAAGAGAGATATTGATTTCTCTATTAATTTAATGCCTGGAACAACTCCAGTGTCAAAGACTCCTTATAGAATGAGTACACTAGAGATGAAGGAACTACAAATGCAACTGGAAGAACTTATGAAAAAGGGGTATATATGCCCAAGTGTGTCACCTTAGGGTGCCCCAGTCTTGTTCGTGAAGAAGAAATATGGGACATTGAGATTGTGCATCGATTTCAGACAATTGAACAAAGTGACTATAAAGAACAAGTATCGTCTACCAAGGATTGATGATCTCTTCGATCAGTTGAAATATGCTAGAATATTCTCAAAGATAGATCTCAGGTAAGGATTAAAGAGGAAGACATCAACAAGACCGTCTTCATGAAAAGGTATGGTCATTTTAAGTTCGCAGTGGTTCCATTTGGGTTATCAAATGCACCAGTTGTTTTTATGTGCTTAATGAATGACATTTTCTGAGAATATTTAGACAATTTTGTCATTATCTTTTTGGATGACATCCTTGTATATTCCAAGTTAGAAGAAGAGCATGAGAATCATTTGAGCATGGTATTGCAAGTACTAAGAGAGAATCAACTGTATGCCAAATTGAGCAAGTGCTCATTTTATCAAAACATAATTCACTATTTGGGTCATATCATATCTAAAGAAGGGATAACCGTGGAGCCTGAAAATATTGAGGTCATTAAAGGGTGGACAACACCTAAAAATGTGACAGAATTCAAGTCCTTCATGGGTCTAGATGGCTACTATAGAAGGTTCATTGCAGGGTTTTCGGGAATAGCTCATCCCATCACTTCCTTGCAAAGGAAAGGGAAGAAGTTTCAATGGATAGAGGAATGTGAAGAGAGATTCCAACAATTGAAGCAATTGTTAACTAGTGCTCCAATTCTAAGGATTGAATATCCAGATGAATATTTTGTGGTTTTCACAGATGCATGCAAAGATGGACTAGGAGGATTCCTTAGTCAGAATGGATTTTTGATATGTTTTGAGTCCAGAAAATTGAAAGATCATGAAAGGCTCTATGCCACTCATGATTTGGAATTGGCAGCCACAGTGCACGCTTTGAAGAAGTGGAGGCACTACCTCATGTAAAAGAGGTTTTAGTTGAGGACAGACCATAATGGTCTGAAGTATTTATTTGATCAACCTACATTGAATGCCAGGCAGAGAAGATGGTTGGAATTCCTCTATGAATATGACTTTGATATCAAGCACATCAAAGGAAAATAGAACAAAGTGGTTGATGCACTTAGAAGGAACTTGCATGAACTACATTCTACAACTATTAGCATGTATCAGTAGGATCTTAAAGGCATAATTTCTGAGGCTGCAAAAGTCGATTTGCAGTACATGGAATTGGTAACTAAATTGCAACAAGGTAAAATGCAGCAGAAAGGTGAATATTATGAATTGGGAATTCTCTTGTACAAAAACAGAGTTTATGTACCAAATTATCTGGAATTGAGGAGTGTGATTTGGAAATAAATTCATAATGTGCCTTATGTTGGACACCTAGGATATCAAAAAACAGTTTCAACAGTCAAGAGCCATTACCATTGTCTAGGTATGAAGAAATAAATTGCAGAGTACATTGCCAAATGCTTGGAGTGACACCTAGCTGGTTTACTACTGCCATTAACCATCCCTGAGTGGAAGTGGGAAGTGGTGACAATGGATTTCATCACAAGATTTCCCAGAACAAGCAAGCATCATGATGAAATCATGGTGGTAGTGGACAAGCTTACTAAAGCTTCCCATTTTATTCCATTGAAGACTACTCACAAGGCAACTAATGTTGTTGATATCTATATGAAGGAAGTAGCACGATTGCATGGAATTCCCAAGACAATTGTGTCTGACATAGAACCAAAGTTTACCTCGAAGTTTGGAGAGGATTATTCGAGGGGTTTAGAATGACCCTGAACTTTAGCAAAGCCTATCATCCTGAGTTGGATGGACAAACAGAAAGAGTGAATCAAGTGATAGAAGATATGTTAAGAATGTATGTGATGGAAAAACCATCTAAATGGGAAGATTATCTACACTTGGTAGAATTTACCTACAACAATGGGTATCAAGCATCACTGAATATGAGCCCATTTGAAGCACTTTATGGTAGAAAGTGCAACACCCCAGTAAGATGGGACAACCCAGCTGATAGGGAAGTGGTTGGGCCAGAGTTGCTCAAGGAAATGGAAGAGCAAATGCTAAAGATTGAACAAAATTTAAAGGTTTCCCAAGACAGACAGAAAATCTATGTTGATAAGAACAAAACACACAAGGAATTTAAAGTAGGGGATCATGTATTCTTGAAAGTGACGGCCAACAGAAGCTCCATGAAGTTGGGAAAATGTTCAAATTTGGCAGCTCGCTATTGTGGGCCGTTTGAAATCCTATAGAGGATTGGTCCAATAGCTTATATGATTGCATTCCCTGCATCCATGACTATTCATAATGTATTTCATGTATCATTGTTCAAGAAGTATATACCTGATGCTAATCATGTGATTGATTGGAATGTGATTCAGGTGGAGCAAGAATGTTTTTTGCAAGTGCAGCCTATGTGCATACTAGACTAGAAGAACATGCAACTTTGGAATCGAGTCGTAAATCTTGTAAAGGTTCAGTGGACATGGTATGGTCCCGAGGACGCAACATGGGAGCATGAATATGATATGTGGGAAGAGTACCCACATTTTTTAATATTTTGGAAATCTTGTTGTTGATGTGAAAATAATTTGCACTAAGGACAATGCAAAAATAAGGGGAGGGGATTGTAACACCCTAAGGCTGAGCCCCTACTGAATTGTAATTATGTTTATAGGTTGGTGATCCAAGTGTTTATAATCTGGAAGACTTATTTGTTTATTAGGCCAGAGAGCCAGATGCTAAGGCCAATGAGCCTGATTTTGTATATGTAAATACTCACATCATTAATAAAATTACATTGTTGCGTGTATACCCTCCAAGAAGAAAGATTTATGGGGGACTAAGCTCCACTAGGTATGGAAATGGAAGGGGCTAAGTGTATAGGAATAGGGGTTAATCTAGAGGGATTACCTCTAAAAGAATAATATTATATTATTATTTCCTAGAGGCTAAGGTTTGACATAATCGTGTTGTCCTAAGTTCCTGGGGAAGGGGAAAGAGTTTTAAGTGGAGCTCATGCAGCTTCAGAAAGACATGTGTCAACTTGAGCACATGCAGTTATAGCTGGGAAAGACAGCTCGTTGGGGGTTCTCTCATCATTCTCAACATCCTCACGATTCTCGCTAGGGTCGCCACTTTGTCGGAAGTCATACTCCTCACTGATGCGTGCACACACTCATGCACTGAGCATGACCTCGATTATTGACCTATGAACAAACATGCACCGTGGAAACCTGCAGTCATACTTAAGTTATTCTTTGTATTTCCTGTGAAGCCCAACACACCTATATTTTCTTGAGCCTATATTGTGTCTTAATGGTTGGTTGTTGCTGTCAATGCAATTCCTTGGCTGAGAATGAATTTCTTCCATATTCTACGTCCTTACCCATTTTCGTTTGTTTCCATCACCTTGCCCATGTGTTGAGGAGTGAGTGTGAAGAAACAGGTTCTCAGGTCTGTGAGAAACTCTCTCTAGGTGAGAGAGTGTGTTGAGGAAGTGAGTTATCATGGAGGGAGCCTCGTAGCATCTACAGTACTCTGAGACTTCCAGTCCAGCTTGTTGTTGAAGCCCGAGAAGGGAGGTGGAAAACTGATGGACTTGTGATAGTGAAGGTGTACACTCTCGGGGTGCGACAGGTGTTTGGGGAATGAGGGTCTGGGGGCTGTGGGCGTAAGTGGCTTCTGGGAGAAAATCCTTCTTGTTGATATGTGCGACTTTCTTGTTATCCTTGCCAAGCCTAGGAATCCCTTGCCGGTGGAGTTTAGTCCCAGCTCAGGGGTGACCCACTGTTGAGCATGATGAGAAGAGTGGTCTAAGGCTGGGAGGTCTTTGGAAGGTCTGCACACAGTTGGTGGTCATCAATTAAAAGATAAGTACCAATTCTTTGTTCATTTACATATTGTGTATTTGTACATGCTATATTTATGAGTATTGCATGTATATGTTGTTATATTTATGGTTTTGTATGCGATTACTGCATGTATGCTTTTATTGTTATTTTTGCATTAAGCTGTGTAATAGAAGAACATAAATCATCTGTTAAATATTGGTATGTGTTATTGTCGCTTCCGCATGAATAGGTGCATGAAAAAAATGCTATAGTTGTTTAAATTACAATAGATAGATATGTATATAAATGCATATGAATATAATATGTCATCTCTATTTATTCCTATCAATTTTATATGTGAATATTTCCGCAAAAATTTTCGGTGGCATGGCTTGGCCTGTTGGTTTAAGGTTGGGAATGGTCACAAAATGGTATAAGAGCATAAAAACAAAGATACAGTTGTTTAGGTAGCGTTACCTGGCAGAGGTGGAGGTCTAGGGACGTTACACTTCCTCTACCTTTTCTTATAGGAGGGGCTTCCACTACATCCTCACCCTCTTTCTTGAGGCTTTCTCCCTAAACAATTCACAAAGGGGTAGAAAAATCCATGGCCACAGGGTTTTCCTAGGTGATTATCAGGGATCTCTTTCCAATGGTCACTTATTTGTCTCTTTGTTCCTCTATATTCTAATGCAAGGTTGTGCAACCTCGTAGACATATATATATGTAGTCCCTCCTTTCCATTCTAGGTATAAGAATATCCTTGCTCTCCATAGCATGGATGCAAACCATTATCTCCAATGATAACTCCTTGGACTCCATTTGTGCCCTACACATCAATCTCCCATGTGATGGTATTGGTTTCCCTTTGAGGTGGATCTAATTTATGGATTTCAACCTTCCCCTATCCCATTGTCGTATGTGATCTATCATGCTAGTGAGCATACTTCTCCACATATGCAACCCTAATAAAATCATCCTTAACACATGTTCCTTACACCCCATCCAATTGAATGAGTTGTGCTTTGTTGTTAGAGTATACATCTATAAAACACAATTCATGATGTAATAAGTACAATTTTGTGTTAAATTTGTAGCTTTGGAAGGTGTCTTTGCATAAGCCTTGCGTCTAGGCATGCATAAGACAAATTAATTATTACCCATTTCAACATTTTTATTTTATCCTAAGTCTAACTCAGGAAAAGCATAATAATTATTTAATTAATTATTATTGGCTTTATAACTCATATTTCCTAAGTTTCTAGCTTAGGAAATTAATATTTTTTTCAATGATATTTCTTAACTCTTCTGGAAAGATCCAAAAAAGGGGAAATAGAGTGAAGAAGAAGATAAATAGCTAAAGGGGGTGAATAAAGGATACATTGATAAAAAAGAAAGAGGGTCGATTTGGCTGATGAAAGAGGGTGAGTTTGGAAGCTGGGAGTGAGTTCGAGTTCCAGGCCATACACAACAACAAGATAGGGTCGTACCAGGCTGGGCCATAGAGGGATGAGTTTTTGGTCATAAAGGGTAGAGTTTTGGGCCATACAAGTCCACATTTGTTGGGCCGTACTGGGCCGAATTTACTGGGTCGTACAAAATTGAATTGGTTGGGTTGTACTAACAAGAAGAGGGAAAGTTCTAGGATATAATATTTTTTTGTAATTACTATTGTATTGTTTTTCCTTTGAATCCAATAAAAATCCCCTCTTTGCTAGTTTCCCACTTCCAGGGTAAAAAATTTGTTAAATTTTTATGTTCTTGGTTTCATTTTCTATTATGCAAATGTGTTAGAACTCAATTGTATTTTGTTTGCATAATTTTCATATTTAGAGTGTTAAATTAAATCTGGGTTGTAATTATTGGCACACTAAATATGTTGTTGAGTTTTGAAAGTTTAACATGGTATCAGAGCTCAACCTATGAATACAAGAAAACCAAGTGTGTTTCATAGGGTGTAAAACCAAAAATTACTTGCAACAGAGAAGGTTGAGCAACCAAGGAGGGAAAGTGAGCTAGGGATTCATTGAAATGACAAATGTAGGTTTAATATTTGAAGATAGAATTGAGGGCGCTTCAAACTTCATTCCATGGAGAGAGTGCATATATCTAGTGCTAGAAGAACAGGGGGTATGAGAGTTCGTTGAAGGAACCCCAGTACCCCCAGTTTATCCAGCAAATCTTGCAGCTCATATAAGAAAGGATGTGAAGGAAAGAAGGATAATCATTGATGGGGTGAAGGACCAAATAATTCCTCACCTATCAGGGAATAATATAGCCAAGGAGACGTGGGAATATTTTACCAAGTTGTATCAATCATACAACTAGAGTAGAAAGATGATGCTCAAAGAGAAACTCAAGAGCACCAAGATGGACAGGGGAGACATCATTTCCTCCCACCTCACCAAATTTACTCATATTAGAGATGATATCGCATCAATAGGGGAAGTTGTGGATGAGACTGAGCTGCTTATAATATCCTTGAATGGATTCACTAAACAATGGGACACGTTTGTCTGAGGAGTAGTGGCATGGGAAAAACTTCCCAATTGGGAAAGGTTGTGGGACAACTTTACTCAGGAGGAGATGTGAATTGGGTCCTCAAATGCAAGCCGACTAAGAGTTTAAGATGAGGTTAATATTTCCCTAGTAGACAAAGAAAAAACTATAGCGAAAAAGGGCTCCAGTTGAGGTCAAACCTCAAAGGGTGAAAAGAGGAAGGATTTAGGCAAAGTAAAATGATTTGCTTGTCACAAACCAAGAAATTATGCCAGCTAGTGCCCAACCAAGAAGAATGGAAATAAGAAGTCACAAGTGGTATCTTCAACCTCATCAGAAGTAGATTATTTCGCAGCTAGATTTGAAAATGAGTTTTCACTCATTGCATGTCTTTCTAGCTCAACCAACAGTGGGGTGTGGTATATTGACAATGGCACCTTTAGTCACATGATTGGAGTGCATGACTACTTATCGAGTCTGAAGAAGGAGGGCATGACTACTTATCGAGTCTGAAGAAGGAGGATATAGACCTCTATATTGAGATGGGAAACAATGCCAAGTGTTGGGTAGAAGGCCATGGGACAGACACATTTCAGAGGGAGTATGGGAAGCCATTGATGGTGAAGGACGTGTCGTATGTTCTGGGGATGGAAAATAATATTATTTTAGTTTCGATCTTGGAGGACCGAGGCTATGTGGTCACATTCCATGCTGGTAAAGTGTACATTTGGCCCAAGGAATCCAAGACAAACAAAGTGATTTGATTTAGGAGAGAGAAGTTATATATGCTTCAGTTTGAGCTAGCTCGAGCATTGGTGAGCAACACTTGTGACATGGTCGAGTTATGGCATAGGAGGATGACATATTTTCATCATGGAGCACTCAATGTGCTCAAGGAGATAGTAATTGGTCTTCCATAACTTAGCACAAAACATCATGAGGTATGCAAAGGGCGTGGATTGGGGAAGTATACCAAAACAACTTTCCCAAGCAGTGACAACAAGTCAAGGGGAATTATATATTTTATACACTCAGACATATGTGGGCCCATGTCCTTAGTATCCTTGAGTGGATATGAATATTATTCCACCTTCTTCGATGATCATTCCAGGAAAACCTAGATCTATTTAATGAAGACCAAGGGTGAGGTCTTCAGTTAGTTCCAAGAGTTCAAAGCTCTTGCTGAGAATCAGACGAGAAGGAAGATCAAGACACTAATATTTGACAATGGAGGTGAGTACACCTCAAAGGCCTTCAAGGATTTTTGTGCAGGTGTTGGGATAAAGAGGGAGTTGATTTTTCCATACAACCCTCAGAAAAATGGGTCAAGGAAAAGGAAAAACGAGGCCATAGTAGGGGTTGTAAAGGAAATGCTATATGATCAGGATCTTCCTAAGTTCTTATGGGTAGAGGCTTGCAACATTTCATTCTATATACAAAATAGGATTCCTCACAGGGTGTTGGGAAGAAAGACACTTGAGGAGATCTTTACAAGGAAGAAACTATAGGTTGGACACTTTCGAATATTTCGATTCCTAATCTACTGTCATGTCCCTTTAGAGAAGAGGATGCAACCCGAGGCCACTAATGAGACAGGGATCTTCGTTGGATATAGTGAAACTTCTAAGGCATACTGAGTCTACATTCCATCATTGAGAAAGACATTTGTTAGGAGGGATGTGAAGTTTGAGGAGGATAGAGACCTTAGAAAGACAGATGATATTGTTTCAGTAGCAGTAGGGGATCAAGATCTTTAGACTTGGAAGGATGAGGAGACACATGTTACAGATACTTGTGGAAGTATAGATGTTTAGACTTCAGAGTAGGATGAGGAGCATGAGGCTCCTCTGGTTCAGGATACTCCTTCCACTTCCATGAGGAGGAAGAACAGATGGGTTGAACAAAATTTTAGAGAGGCTTAGGAGTACGTGGGTTCTCCTATGATGTATATTAGGGAAATTAGAGCACCACAAAGACTTTCCATCTACATGGATCTGATGAGTGAATTTTTAGAGGCCGAGCCTCCTAGATTTCAAGAGGCATCACAACAACAGGTATGGTGAGATGCCATGATAGAAGAATATGCTTCCATCATGAGGAATGACGTATGGGAGGTTTTTCCACAACTTGAAGGGAAATCAGTGATAGGCTCAAAGTGGATTTACAAAATCAAGCACGTTGCGGATGGAAGCATGGAGAATTTCAAAGCCAAGTTTGTGGCTAAGGGGTTATCTCATAAAGAGGGAGTTGATTATGATGAAACATTCGCTCTAGTATTTAGGTACACTTTGATTAGGGTCGTGATTTATATTGCAGTTGAGATGGGGTGGAGGATCCATGAGATGGACGTGAAGACGACCTTCCTTATTGGAATCATTGGGGAAGAAGTGTGCATTGAGAAGCCAGAGGGTTTTGAGGTACAAGGGAGGGATTCCCACGTGTGCAGACCAAAGAGAGATTTGTATGGGCTCAATAAGGATCCCAGGGAATGGTATTGGAGGATAGACAACTACTTGCAGGGGATGGAATTCACCAAGAGTGAGGTGGATTCAAACCTCTACTACATTATTGTTGGAGATGAGCCACTCATTCTTGTGTTATATGTATATGACATGTTTCTCATAGGTTAAAACACTCTCATATATGAATGGAAGAGGGACCTTGATTCGGAGTATGAGATGAAGGATTTCATGCTAATGCACTAGTTTATGGGGTTAGATGTGTGGAAGAGAAATGGGAATATTTTTTTGGGTCATGGATAGTATGCAGTGGAGGTACTTAAGAGATTTGGGATGCAGGATTGTAGGCCTATGTCGACACCAATGGTGAAAAATTGGAATAATATTAATTCTTCCATATCAGAGGCAGTGGAACCTACCTTATACATAAATTTGATTGGATCTCTCATGTATTTGGTCAATACCAGACCAAATATTTGTTTTGTTGCCAACACACTCAGTCAATTTATGGTTGATATAAGGAGAGTACATTGGGTGGAAGTGAAACATGTTCTGCACTATCTGTGTGGCACTATGGAGTATGGATTGAGCTATGTCCAAGGATATGGAGTGAAGGTGATGGGATATACAGATGTAGACTGGGCAGGCAGTACAGTTGATAGGGAAATCACTTCATTGTGTTTTCTCATCTACGGATATCGAGTTGTGTCTTTGTTGAATAGGTAAAAAAGGTCAGTAGCATTGATCTCTATCGAGGCAGAGTAAATGGCAACAAACTTAGCAACATGTGAGGCCATTTGGATTGGAAAATTTCTCATGGGATTGTTTGGACAAGAGTTGGAGGCGAATTTCATAAAATGTGATAATCAAAGTTGCATCAAGCTCTCTGAAATCCAGTGTTCCATGATAGATCCAAACATATTGACATCAGATTTCATTTCATTAGGGATTGTGTTAAAAAGGGACAATAAAGCTACAATATGTACCTATAGGTGAGAAAGTTGCAGACATCCTCACAAAGGCCTTGATGAAAGTGTTAGGATATTTAGACACTTATGAGTTAGTTACGATCTACTCGGTATAATGTGTCGTTAGGTAAAAGTGTGTTTCTTAGTGTATTTATTTAGTATGCATTAATATGTATTTGTAGTTAGGAAATCCGAAGGTCACGATATGTTCCCGAAATAGAGTGAGCTGATGGTTCATATTCTCCTCAATCTTAATGACCATTGATCCATGACTTAACACTCGATTGATCCATGATCTCTATTTAAAGAGCATGGAGGGTCATTTGTTGATGATCGATTTTGAGAAACTCTCTTGTAGAATCTCTCTATAATATTTTTCTTTTTCATTAATAAATTTCTCCATGTGGTTGCATTGGCTGGGGCCGTGGATGTTTCCCCGTAGGGGTTTTACCACGTAAAAATATCGACGTGTTGATATTTTATATGGTTCTTTCATTGGTTACTAAAGGTGTTCATCCTCTATTGGAATACCTATGTTGTCAAACATGGTATCAGAGCATGTTTGAAGACCCACTCCTATTGTAGATCGAGATCGTGAAGTTGAGTTGCCTCATCTCCATTTTCTTCCATTTCCATACATTTATGGGATGATAGGAATGTTCTATTTTGTTCATAGTGCTCGTTGCAGTCAAGAATGATTTTTCGTTTCACTCGAAAAGGTTTTTGTTTGCCCAAGATAGGACCATTTCAACAAGCTGTAAAGGTACAAAGCCTGAATACGCCCTTTTAAATTTTTTGCAGAATATTATTTTGGTTTTATATTGTTTGTTTCTAGGTTGCTACTCTTTTAGATCTCCATATGCTCTTTTCCCCGCACCCTATGTGATCTCGACAAATCAGAAACATATAGGAAAAGGTGCATTTTCTGGGTAAGCTAACCAAGATCTAACCCTTGTTGTCATCGAGGAGAAAAATTTGTTTCTTGTGTGAAAATATTTTTTATGAGCACGCTCTCCAAAGCCGTCAACAACAACAACAACAAAAACACCCCCAATCCTCTTGCTAAACAATACAATATGTTTTTCTGGCCCACTTAGTTAAAAGTTTCCTTATTAAGTAAGAGGTCCTTAGTTCAAGTCTCTCTTTTTGTTACTTTTTTTGAAAAATTTCATGCTCCATTGTAAAGTGTATTTCACTTCAAGTATAAANTCACTATAAGTAGCGTTAATATTTTATTTTAGAGTTATTTATTTTGCATGCAACTTTCTTTTATAAAGTAACTTCATTGTAAAAGTGTTCCCCACTTCTTTTTATAAACGTGGGTCACTTCACAAAGCAAATTACACCACCACGTGGTCCTTTGGTTATTGTTTATGCTTTTTTTTTAAAGGGCATGAATTTCACATCCGAATTCCATTTTCAGTGCCGTTTTTTTTTAAACCGCCTAATTTTTCGAGATCTTCCCATCCAGATCATTAGTTTCAGTTTTTAAATCAAATATTATCTACATATTTAATATGGATTCTTCTAGTAATATTTTTCTTACCAGCACCAACTACTTCCAAAGGAAATCCCATATGGACGATTTATTAAGAAGTAAAGACTTGTACCGTATTACCTTGGGAAAGGAAAAAGAACCCACTAATGCTTATAATAAAGTCAAATGGGCTAATAGGAGTCACGAAGCATGTGGACTGATCGGAATGTCCATCTCTAATGATTTAAGGTTCCACCTTAAAGAAATTGATGAACCCGATGAAGCTTGGGAAAGCTTGAATCTGTGTTTGGTAAACACAATATTATTCGAGCACATCGGTTAGAAAATCAAATACTGACTTTAAGTCCAAATGATTTTTCTTGCATTGAATACTATCTATCTAAGTTTAAAACACTCATAATTTTATGTGAATAATGTGAGATAAAGTTGGAGGAAGAGCGTTGCATCTATATTATTCTTTCTAAGCTAGGTAGTGCATATTTTGTGTTTGTATCTACCTTTTATGCCATGAGAGAGGCTCTAGGGAAAGCTTATCAAAATCTCACTCTTGAGTCCTTTTGTGATGCTTTGATTAGAGAGCAAGATAAGCTTGTACAGCTTGAAGTGATCAACACTACAGGTACCTCCAACAAAGCCTTAGTCACCCAACAGGAAGATAAACCCAAGAATCCCAAGAAGCAACATCCTCGCCACAACAACAAGAAACGTAAGGGTCTCAAACCCACTCAAACAACTTCAACTCCTAATAGTGACAAAAGAGAAAAATCTAAAAATAAGAAGACTGACAGACATTACAATTTTTGTGATAAAGATGGTCATGATGAGTCCAAATGTTTCAAGAAGATGGAAACTTTAGAAGTAGCGATGAAGAATCACAACATCAGTATTGATTCTATTTCTTCTTCTTCTTCTCATGGACATGCACTTTCTAGTTCTGGTTTCTCCTTCAATGTGACTTCTACTTCATCTTTTGATGAGTGGCTTATTGATTCTAGAGCATATTATCATACAACTAAGGATAAACACATATTTTCTTCTCTAAATGAATGTAGCACCAAGAAAATATTTGTTGGTGATGATAGATCTCTTAGTGTTGTAGGATCTGGAATAGTTCAAGTAGATAATGGTCATTTCAATGATGTATTATGTGTTCCAAGTATTTCTTATAACCTTCTATCAGTATATCAAATCACTCATTCAGGTGAAGGTACAAATGTAGAGTTTTCACCTCACCAGGTTGTAATCGAGGATCTAAAATATCCTAAGCATGTTCTTGCAACTAGAATTGTTGATGATATTACCAAGTTGTACAAGTTTGACAACTTTGGGTCATCATCTTTTCCATCATTTTTTGTTTCTCATAACGATGACTTGCGCAAAATTTGGCATGAGCAGTTTGGTCATCTAAACTATCACTCATTGCAACAAATATGTAATCAACATATGGTGACTGGTCTTCCTCTTGTTTCATGCAAAGATGGTGTTTGTGCCGGTTGTGTTCTTGGGGAAAATCAACGGGACAGTTTTGACAAACGTGCCTCTCGGCATGCCTTGGGCCCTTTGCATCTTGTTCACAGTGATTTGTGTGGTCCACTTTCTTCTCCATATTTTTTTGGGTGCAAGTATTTCTTAACTTTCAATGATGAATTTTCTAGACGTACTTGGTTTTACTTCTTAAAACTTAAGAGCGAAGTTTTTGACCTACAAGGCCCTTGTAGAAAATCAATCTGAACAACAAATTCAAAGGTTACGAATAGATAATCGAGGAGAATATGTGAACAATAATTTTACAAGTTACTGCACTACACAGGGCATCCAAATGCAACAAATTGTTCCATATACACCACAACAAAATGGTGTTGCTGAGAGAAATAACCACACATTAAAAGAAATGGCTAATTGTATGATCCAATCTAAGGGATTAAGTCTAAAGTATTGGGTGGAAGCCATCAAATGTGAAAATTACATAGTAAATCACACTCCCACAAATGCTCTTAAAAGTATAACACCAAAAGAAGCTTGGACTAAAATTAAATCAGATGTAAGTCACTTTCGTGTATTTGGCAGTATAGCATGGGCTCACATTCCTAATGAGAAAAGGAAAGCATTGCAGTCTAAAAGTGAGAAGTGTATATATGTTGGTTATTATGAAGATGTCAAAGGTTATAGACTTCGTCAACCACATTCTAATGAAATTATTATTAGAAGAGATGTTAAATTTGATGAAATTCTCTTGGCCTGCGAGCCTAATTCGACGATTGTGCCTTCTTTGTCTTGCAAGCCATCTTCGACGTTTGTGACTTATTTTATTCTGCTTTATTCTTCAGATAATGACAATGAGGATTAAATCCACCTCCGCCTACGCACCTTCCTCCAGATGAGTCCTTTGAACCTGAACCAACACCAACTCCACCGCTTCCTATATGCGTTCATTGAACATGAGAAGCAACTGGTAATCTTGTCGGTGATCCTTCATATCGGCATCGGACATGTTCACAATTCTAGTGAGCCTCTTCTCTTTTGGCTCAAGTTTCAGAGACTCATGATCCAGAGACATTTGCAGAAGCTTCAGGTCATCCATATTGGGATACAACAATGAATAAAGAGTATCGTTCATTAATGGAAAACAATACTTGGGATCTTGTACCTCTTCCAATAAGAAAAATTTTCATATGTAAATGGGTCTACAGAACTAAGTATGCATCATATGGAAGTGTTGAAATCCACAAGGCTCGGTTAGTTGCCAAAGTATTTTCCCAAGTTGAAGGAATTGACTATAATGAAACCTTTTCCCCTATATCTAAAATGAATTCCATCTGTCTTGTTCTTTCCCTTGTTGCTTCACATAAATGGGACGTCCATCACATGGATGATAAATCCTCCTTCTTACATGGATATTTGCAAGAAAAAATCTACATGGAACAACCTCCTGGCTATGTCCAGAATTACTCTAGCCTTGTTCGTTTCCTTAAGAAATCTCTTTATGGTCTTAAGGAAGCTCCATGATCTTGGTATGCCAAAATGGACAACTTTATTATTGACACTTGATTCTCTAGATTCCATTTTGATCCTAATGTCTATACCAAGAAAGTAGAAATTCATATCATAATCCTTTTCCTTTATGTTGATGACCTTATCCTTACTGGTAATGACTCAAAACTTTTAAACCATGTGAAAACCAGCCTTAAGAATAAATTTGAAATGACAAAATTATGATTTTTGCACTATTTCCTTGGCCTCCAAGTTTTGCAAACCAATAAAGGAATTTTTATTTCCCAATCTAAGTATGCTTGTGACCTTCTTTGTCACTTTCACATGGAAGATTGTAAACCAGCCCCTTCTCCCTTCCAGTCTGGAGTCAAGATTGCTACCACTTTTACTTCTCCCGAAGTTGATGCCACCTTGTACTGTCAANAGAGAAGTATCCTTTTAGATGATTTCCAATGGCTTTCATGGGGTGTTTTCATATACTGGGAAACAAGACCAACAACAAAGGAAATCATCTAAAAGGATACTTCTCTATGTTCGTGGTATAGTTCAGTTAGGGATACATTACAATTTAGGGGGGACCCCTTTATTGGTTGGTTTCACTAATTAAGATTGGGTCGAAAACCCTGATGATCGAAATTCTACTGCAGGTTATGTTTTCAGCCTTGGTTCAGGACCGGTCACTTGGGCTTGTAAGAAACAACAAGCTATTGCACTTTCTTCAGTAGAAGCAGAGTATCGAGCAGTGGTAAATGCAAGTCAGGAAGCCTTGTGGCTTTGACATATCCTTTCAGAGTTTGGATTCCAACAACAACATCCTACCAGCCTTTGGTGCGAAAATCAAAGTTCCATCAAGCTCACCAAGGACCCAGTGCAACATCAACGCAACAAACACATCGAGGTACACATGCACTTCATCAAAAAGATCATTCATGATCAAGTTATTGAAGTTCTCTTTTTCCCTACAAAAGATCAAGTTGCAAACATTTTCACAAAGTCTCTTACAGAAGCGAAGTTTTTCAAGCTTCAATCTATGTTAGGAGTTCAAGAAGTTGTCATCAAGGGGGGATAGGCTCTAATGCTTCCTTCCTTCTCCTATTGTTTCACTATTGTAAATCCTTCAATCCTATTCCAAGTTGTTCTTAAGGGGGTATGTTAGGATATTTAGACACTTAGGAGTTAGTTAACATCTACTTGGTCTAATGCATCGTTAGGTAAAAGTGTGTTTCTTAGTGTGTTTATTTAGTATGCATTAATATGCATTTGTAGTTAGGAAATCCGATGGTCACGATATGTTTCCGACATAGAGTGATCCAATGATTCATATTCTCCTCGATCTTAATGACCATTTATCCATGGATTAAAAATTGATTGGTCCATGATCTCTATTTAAAGAGCATGGAGGGTCATTTTTCGATGATCGATTGTGAGAAACTCTCTTGTAAAATATCCTTGTAATCTTTTTTTTTTTGCATTATTAAACTGCTCCAAGTGGTCGGGTTGGTTGGGGCCATGGATGTTTCCCTGTAGGGGTTTTACCACATCAAAACATCGGTGTGTTTATGTTGGATATGTTTTTGTGATTGGTTATTGAAGGTGTTCATCCTATGTTGGAATACCTGTGTTGTGAACAAGAATGCAAGTTTATCTTCTTCACAGACAAATTGGGGGGGGGTGTAGAACACCTTCCTCACTAAGAGGGAGTGTTAAATTTGTAGCTTTGGAAGGTGTCTTTGCACAGGCCTTGTGTCTAGGCATGCATAAGACAAATTAATTATTACCCATTTCAACATTTTTATTTTATCCTAAGTCTAACTTAGGAAAAGTATAACAATTATTTAATTAATTATTATTGGCTTTATAGCTCATATTTCCTAAGTTTCTAACTTAGGAAATTGATATTTATTTTAATGATATTTCTTGACTCTTTCGGAAACATCCAAAAAGGGGAAATAGAGTAAAGAAGATAAATAGTTGAAGGGGGTGAGTAAAGGATACATTGAGCACAAATAAAGAGGGTCAATTTGGTTGAGGAAAGAGAGGGATTTTGGTAGCTAGAAGTGAGGCCGAGTTCCAGGATGTACACAACAGCAAGAGAGGGCTATACCAGGCCATAAAACAACACTAGTAGAAGCCGTGAGTAGAGACGATTCAAGAAGTAGAGGGAGGTTGAATTTGTTGGGCCATACAAGGCTGAATTTGTTGAGTCGTACAACACTGAATTGACTGGGTCGTAATGGAAAGAAGAGGGAAAGTTCTAGGCTGTGATATTTTTTTGTAATTGCTGTTGTATTATTTTTCCTCTGAAGCCAATAAAAATACCATCTTTTCTAGTTTTCCCCACATTGGGGTTTCTAGGGTAAAAAATTTGTTAAATGTTTATGTTCTTGTTTTCATTTTCTGCTGTGCAAATGTGTTAGAACTCAGTTGTATTTTTTGTTCATAATTTCCATATTTAGAGAGTTAAATTAGATCTGAGTTGTAATTATTGGCACACTAAATCTGTTGTTGATTTTTGAAATTTTAACATCTTGTTTGAGCTATTATTTGGAATCCGGTTTTTCATTTTCTAAATCTTATTTAACATTTTTGGAATCCAATTTTGCATTTTTTGGATATGATTTTGACTTTCAAACCAAAATTTTCACTTTGGAGACCCCAATTTTGGACTTTGGAAACATCGATTTTTACCTTTAGACTATCTCTAAAGGGGATCAAACTAAAATAAGTCCAAGCTTAACAAATGGGTGTTAAAGGTGATATTAACGTGATCATCTACAATGTATTTCACCCTGTTAGATGATCACTATCCTCATCATTGTTTTAATTGTTATTATATATTTTGAAAGGATTTCAAGGAAACCTACTATAAACATATGAAGGTATACCATCTATTGTTTGTTGATGTCATGTGTTTGCATAATATTTGAGAGAGAGTAAAAAAAAAATCTTGATAGATGTATGCTTTTATTATATGTAATGGAGGATTAAAGTTTGTTTAGGCTAATATAAAACCTAAATTATTGTATAATAATAATGGGATGATGCAAACACATAAACTCACTTCAAAGGTAGACTTAAAGGTTAAATCAATTGATTGAACTATCCAATCTAGTCTCTTAAGATTACAAGATGATATTATGGATAACTAGCGATTAAACCACTCTCTATTCAAATTTTTTAAAGAAAAAACAACCTATATTCAACCCATTATCAAACATTAACGTAAATTCTATAAACAAAGACACTTGTTTCTTTAAATATTTGATATTCATAATGTTTAATCTACATAAAAACCCTAAGTGCACCCCTACTTATAATAACAAGATAAAACTTGAAATGTTAAACTTACATATATTTATACCTAATTATGAGTTTAGTAACCCAATAGATAGTGGACATTGTTCAAAGGATAACGCAATTTTCGGAAGAGTTTATCAAAATGCATTTGGGTACTATTAAGCATTGCATCATGTTCTTATCTCCTCTTAATCTCATGGCTACTCGAACTCAATACATAGCTACAAGTAATCAAATGAACTAGCAGACGATGGTTGAGGGATAGTTAGTACTTACAATAGGCAAATTGACCAACACTTGATTGACATGAAAATTTGGCTTGTTAGGATAAAATTAATTCAATCCCCATAGATTTAAATATGAATCTAATAGAAATCAATATCATATATAATTAATTCAATCACAAATTTAAATAATTGTAGTCTAAAAGTGTTACTATTTGTATATTTTTTAGTCATATTTTTCTAACCATTTTTGCCAAAAATTTAGACAAATTGTTGAAATTGCAAATATCAATTGTTAAGATTGCACAATCTAGGTGCAATAGGAGTTTTTTATGGTGCTAAATTCATTTATGCATTCAAAAATGAAATTTCACCAAAAATTATCCAATCTTATAACATTTAGACTTCTCCAAATTAAAAATCCATTTAGACAAAAATCAAAACCAAATTTCAGAGTCGTGTTGAATCACACTCTACACTATTTTTGATGATCTTTGTGGAGGAAAGTACCATGGGTGGACATCTTGAGTGGTGTTCCTTTTGTCCTAAAGGGTTATTTCAACATCTTGAGTGGTGTTCCTTTTGTCCTAAAGGGTTAGTTAAACTCATTGTCAATGATTACTCTTATGTAGTCATCTGTAGATAACCTAAGGAGTTTGGGTTTGTATAAGTCTACTACTAGGTTTTAGGTTTCAAATCTTAAATGGAGATTTATTTTGTGGCTAGGGTTTATCCTAACCGTTGCTCATTTTTTTGTTTCTATCAAGAGGAATCTACGCTACCTGGAGGTCGTCCAGTGGGAGGCGAGCTCTAGCCACCTAATTGTTGGTGGGAGCTAAGTATTAGATATCAACCAACCACAATTGTCGTGCAACTTTGTTCATTGATATAACATGCATAATACTTTCATTCACATAAGTATTCAATTCTATTCATACTTTATAAAAGGTATAAGGGAAATGAATGATGGAAAGTGAACATGTTGGGAGAAGTTTATTTCCCAAATAGACGCAGAGGGAACATAGATCCAAACATAGGGTGTAAAATATTTATTTTCGATGTTAGGGAGAAAGAAGACAAAACTCCTTTGTTTCTGATCATTCAAAAGAAGCAAATAAATTTAGGTTGAGCAGTATGTATGGCATATAGTTTGGCTCACAGATGTAAACTGGCATGAATATGACATCGATCACAATATTTATGGTGACATCAAAGGTATCATCATGGCCCCGAATTAGTTTAGAGATAATTTTCAAAAGGATGGGTAGAATAAAAATGGGAAAATAATCAACAAAAGTTGAGAATCCTTATCATGGTATTGGGGTATATGATTGTATTTTTCTGTGTGGTTTTTGACGGGGATATAGGAAACCTAGGGTTTCCACAACTTATATTCAAGTTTTTCGATCAAGAGCTCTAGCATTATAGAGGTCGATATGGTTGGATGGAGGTGATGAACCTCTCACATGAAGCAATAGAGGATTAAGTCCAACTTTTGGACTACTCAGACGACTCACTCTCTCAAGACCAAATGTTCTGCACACCTTCCTTATTGGGAGACTTAGAGACTAAGTTCTCTATCAACATGGTTTTTTTTTGGATAATCCTTCTCTAAATAATACCATCGAAAAGTGGATCATGCATCATTTACTAGAGTCTAGTCCCATTGGTTTCAAGGAAGATCAAATCTATCCTCACAAGCCTTTTTTTCCTTCCATGTTGGCATCGAAGGGTGGATCCCATGTGAATGCTTTTACTATTGGGTGCTTTCCATATGTGTCCATTACTCTCGTCTTCGATATCAGTCATTATGACTTGGTTGATGGAAGATATTCATACTATATTGTGAGTCTAGGGTTTTTGGGGGAGAAACTAGAACTTGTAGAGTTGCAAAGTTGTCATCCCAAGGTCCATAATATCTCCATTGGTAGGAAGAAAAAGGGTAATCAGATTGAGATGAGGAGGT
Organism: Picea mariana; assembly: GCA_032191745.1. Classification (NCBI taxonomy): domain Eukaryota; kingdom Viridiplantae; phylum Streptophyta; class Pinopsida; order Pinales; family Pinaceae; genus Picea; species Picea mariana. Next base: position 156,453 of record JASDQU010107058.1, on the reverse strand, counting down.
GTCTCCTTAGTGGTCTATGACGATCTTGGGGTGAGCTAGATAATGAATATAGATGGCCAAAAAATGGTTGGTAAGTTTTGTGTTCGTTGGGTCTCTATGTATTTGATAAATTCTTGGATCCAATAGGAATGGGAACCACTTATTGGCTATGGCCCTATAGTCAACTTGTTGGCCCGTGGTTGGCTAGGATTTATTTTCAGGAGCAAGCATGACACCCTATGAACTCTTAAGGGTTTCTAGTTTATGGATAAGAATATAGTATTTGTTAAACCATGACACCGATTGTTTGATGCTCGAGAAGAATTTAAAGCTAGTACCCCAGTGTGGGTCAAATTGTTTAATCTACCTATTGAATTTTGGTTCGATTCTAGATTGAAGGCAATTGGGGATGCTCTAGGAAATTTTATCAATGAAAATGATAGTTATGAATATAGCTCTTCATGATTAGTGGCTCATATTTTGGTTGAGATTCATATTTGACAAGGTTTGTTTGAATCCATACAACGTGTTGTGGGTGAAAAATTTTATACTAAAATCTTGGATTAATTAAACATCCCTTTCAAATGTGTGTGTTACCATAATTAGGTACATGTTGTGGAAAATCATAGGAAGAACTTTCAGAAGAAAGTATGGAAAGATAAGGAAGCAGAAGTGGTGGTAGTTGAAGGAACTACCCTTACTTCTTCTATGAATATTGAAAATCCCAAGGAACATGGTGGATTGGAGGTGAAGTTTAGGTCTAAGTCATAAGATCTGAATGTTTTACAAAGGGGTTCCTTTGCATCAAATGATTCGGTAGTGGGGGACATGTCCATCCCATTAATTGTTGGTTCACAATAGTTAGAGGTTTGAAATGATATTGTTGCAGACATATATGGAGATCTACATTTTGTTGTTTCGCAATGGAACAAGTTGGAGACTATCTAGAAAAATGGACCATATATTAACCCTCGAGTAAGAAATCTAATTCTTATTCCCACTTTCCTATCTTAGACTATAAAATTCCTAACAGATCTGATTCCAATCAACATTCTAGGTGTTCTGATCACTCATTACATAAAAGTCTAGAGATTTTAAATTCTAGTCCTTTGATTGTTGTAGGAGGTGAAGGCTCCTTCTCTATTGTCATGTCTAGTTATTTTTACCCTTTCTTTATACAAACTTATGTTACTCCTTGTGTAACTAATATTGGTTCTCCCCTTACTTCTCATTGGAGTGTTCACTACCATATGAGGCCTAGATCTAACTCTTAGGATAAAGGGGTCTTCAAGGGGGTGGGATGTGACCAAATTAGGGAATTTGGTATTTTAAAAGTAGGACAGAAATCGACACTCAAACAGGCTCAAGATAAAGTGGCTAGGGAGGTTCACCAAGGTAAATAGAGACTCATCTCAGGGAAGGAATAATTTTAAGGATGGAAGTTTATCTCATAATGTAAAAAACCTTGGCGAATCTTACTAGTCCTTAATATGCAAACTATAGAATATTTGGTGATATTCTTTTAAAAATATTCAAATTTATAAGGATTTTTATAGTTTCAATAAAATTTGTTCGATTTTTAAGGTAGAATAATTTTATTCTATAGGATTTGGGAAAATAGTTTTTAGAAAAAGTGAAAAATGGCGAATTTGTTTTTGGGAAAAAGCATGTAAAATTATCCCATGGGACAAATTTAGCCCCTAAGTTTTTCCCCGTCTCAGGGGATTTTAGAGAAAGAAATACCCCTAAGGTGGTTCTTCCATGAAGATATTATCTGTTAACATGAGAGGCTAGGGGGGCAGGTTAGAAAAATATCTCTCAAATGGTTGGTGGAGTTGGACAATCCTGATGTATTAATGATTCAAGAAACTTTGGGGAAAGGGTATCCTTTGGTCCTTGAGTTGAAGAATATGTTTGGTGCTTGGGATTTCTATATTTTGGATTTAAATGTTTTTTTTGGTGGCATAATTTCTTGGTTTAATAAAAATATTACATATCCAATTGTTTCATTGTAAGCTTAGGTCTTTTCATAGTTATACACAGCAAGAGTCTGAGCTACTCTCTGACCTTGCTCAATGTGCATGGACCCTATGAGGGTAAGCAACGATTTTGGGACATTTTTTTTCATTAATTTTTTTTCTGTTGGATAATCTCATTGTTGGGGGAGATTTGAATCTCACTTTGACCATGGATGAAATTTGGGGCACCAATGTCGGGGAAGATAGAATAGCTCATTATTTTGTCAACAAACTTCAATTGGCAAGTTGGGTAGACATAGAGCCTATATAGCTTTGGCCAACATGGAGTAATAATAGATCTGGTCTAGAAGGGGTAGCTAAAAGTATAGATTGGTTTCTTGCACACAATGCTTTTTTGGAGAGGGTGGAAAGATACAAAACTTGGGTTGGCAAGGTTACATGTTTGGATCACTTTCTTATTGTACTTGAACTAGGTCATATTCTTCTAGTATTTATCAAACCAGAATTGTCTAAATCCTATGGTAGGGTGTCCTGGCTCTATCTAAGGCTTCTTCTCATTCATATTGTCTTTGATATACCTATGGTGAAATGGATAATGGGTTGTGTGAGATCCTCTTCCTTTGTTGTTTTAATTAATGGTTCTTGTTAGAAAAACATGATCGTAGAGAAATAAAATAAGACAAATGCAGAAATAAAACACAAAAGATACACAATACAATATAGACATGGATATATGTGGTTCACACAGTGTGGGCTATGTCCACCATAGAAATTTCCAGGTCCTTCCTTTTTATTATCCAGCAAAATGAAGGGATACAACCTACAACAAACCCATTGTAACTTCCTCTACTTTCTCTCATAGTCTCATCTCTCATAATACAATAATCACACACCTACATAGCTGCAATACAATTCCCTCATAAAAGAGGGTTTCCTTGTAGGGGAAAAAACCCTAAAATAACTTCTACCGTCATACCTACGAACTTATAATGAACGATCCATATTGACTACAAAATTACAATATTTTACAAGGCAATTTTTCCTTCGGGGGATTTTCCTTTGAACCCCTCAGACGTCGCCCTCGAACACCTATCGGGATCTTGTTGCCCCCCAGACCACACAGGGGGGGAAATCCCCCCCTGCAACCACCCCCCCGGCGTGGAGGGGTGTACAGTCTTCATGGGGTATAAACACGAGTGAAAACAAAAACCTTTGAATTAGAAAGATAATCAGGCTCCACAACCAACAATCTCCCACTTGGAGAATAATCACAACAACTCCACTGTTGATGTACCTACTAGACTATGATCCACCTTGGACCTGGAAAATTTATCATCTTCACCTTCATGCTTGAAGGCCAACCAAAATTGAGCAAGAACTCAGTTTCTCCTTGGTTACTCCCTTTGTTAACATGTTTGTAGGATTATGACTAGTATGTATATTTTCCAACTTCAAATGTCCATCTTCCAAGATGGTTCATATGAAATGGTACCTGGGTTGTATATGCTTAGTATTTGAATGGAAGGTTGAGTTATTTGCAATATGAATGGAACTCTCATTATCATAGTACAACATGTTATTCTTCTGCTTCTTTCCCAATTCCTCCATAAACCTATGTAACCGAATCATTTCTTTACTAGCCTCTATAGCAGCAACATACTCTTCTTCGGTTGTTGAAATTGCAACAACCTTTTGTATTTTTGGAATACAACTTAATGTTGTTCCACCTACAATAAAAACATACCATGTGGTGCTCCTCCTGCTATCTTTATCACCTGTCATATTTGAATCAACATATCCCTGTGAACAGTGTCTGAACCTCCAAAACATAATGCATGAGTAGAAGTACCTCTCAAATACCTGAGAATCCACTTTACTTCCTCCCAATGTTCTTTACCTATATTGTTCATATACTTTCTCACAACTTTCACTGCATTTGAAATATTTGGTCTTGTGCAAACCATCGCATACATAAATCTCCTAATTGTTGATGAATAAGGGACCCTAGACATGTATTCTATCTCCTCTTGTGTCTTGGGACACATTTACTTATTTAATTTGAAATGGTTGGCCAAATTTTTACTAACTGGTTTTTCATTCTCCATTCTAAACCTCTCCAACACCTCTCTATGTACTCACCCTGAGACAATGTTAATTTGTGATTTTTCATGTCTCTTGTTATTCTCATNATGAATTATCTAATTTCTTCTTGAACACATTCATATCCTGCATATTATACCCTGCAACAAGCATGTCATCTACATACAATAGCAAGATAATATAGATTTCATTTTCTATCCTTTTAAAATAAACACAATGATCAAAATGGCATCTACTATAACCTTGTTCTGTCATAAACCTATCAAACTTCAAATACCATTGCCTTGGATATTTCTTTAGGACATACAAACTCTTCTTCAACATGCATACCAAATTCTCCTTTCCTTTGACCTCATACCCCTGTGGATGTGGCATATAAATCTCTTCCTCCAAATCCCCATGGAGAAAAGTTATTTTTACATCTAATTGTTCAATATGAAAATATTATACTACCACAAGACTTAAAATAGTCCTAATTGAAGTCATTTTAACAATAGGAGAAAATATTTCATCAAATCTATACCTTTATTTTTTGCAAACCCCTTTACAACAAGTTTATCCTTGTACCAATTTTTTCCTCCATCTTCTTCCTTCAACCTGTAAACCCATTTATTCTGCAAATGCTCTTTTTTATGCAAGCAACTGAACCAAATCCCAAGTTTGGTTATTTACCAAAGAATCCATTTCATCTTTCATGCCTTTCTCCCACTTCTTTTTAGTGTCTACTTGCATTTCCTCTTCATAACTTTTTGGTTCACCAGAATCAATCAACAATAAATAATACAATGAAAAAGAGTATTGTTCAAGGGGTCTACTCAACCTAGTAGATTTCTAATAAAACTTGCAGGAGTTTGAGGTACATGTTGCTCATGTTGTTGTACATTTTGATTTTCTAGTACCTTTGGAATTTATTTTTTAGTGATCTCATCAAGCACTATGTATTCTGGTTTTTCTTTTTCATGTTTCTTTCCCTGCAGCTGATCTTTGTACATGACCTTCTCATTGAATATGACATCTCTACTCCTAATGATTTTGTGATTTTCATAATCCCACAAGTGATAAACAAAATCATTAACACTGTATCCAATAAAGGTACACTTCTTGCTTCACAACCGAAAGTCTTCAAAAAATATTTTTTTACCTTTTTACCTGTCCATGCCTCCACTAGAATGCCACCATCCAAATAAATTCAAGGTCCTATGTTTATCAAGTAAACAACAATATCTAGAAAATCTTCCCAAAACTGTAAGGGCAACTCTGCATGCAATCTCATACTCCTTGCATGCTCCATGATGGTCTTGTTCATCCTTTCTGACACACCATTTTCTTGTGGTGTTTCTGGAACTATATTCTCTCTACAAATCCCATGGTATGAACAATAATCATCAAACACCTTGCTGCAGTATTCACCTCCATTGTCTAATTTGATACAGTTCAACCTTTTTCCTATATCATTCTCAACTAAAGCTTTCCATTTCTTAAAAG